>JABCMI010000128.1:63270-293475 GCA_026261945.1 Hirschfeldia incana | reverse complement strand
TATAATAAATTTATTTTAGCATGTATAGTTATGATTATAAAATAGATAAGTGTATGATAGAATTTTTATTTAAAATTTTATAAATATTAACTATATATATTATTGCATCATAATATTTCATTTCTAATTAAAAATTAGTGAAATATTTACATACATTTTTTTTGAAAATTAATATATTGTTAAAATATTTAGGTCAACATAATAATTTTCTTTTAATATGATTTATTTTGATTATATAATTGATAAAAAGACAGAATATTTATTTTCCATTTGTAAACAATAATTGAATATATTAGTGTATAGTATATTCAAAACTAATCACAAAATTAATTAACATATTTACATATAATTTTGAAAATTAATATTTGTTAAAATCTTCTTAAACAGATTTTTCGAAATTTTAATATATATATGAGATTTAAATATAAGCTGGATTCAGTATATTGTTAATTTTATTTATGAAATTACTAAAATATTAGGAAATTATTATCTTTTGTATAATATTAAAGTTATTAATGATTGAATAATGTAATGTTTTTTATCTAATATGAGAATTAATGATGATTAAAAAATGATGTGACCAACTCTAGTAGATAGTCCATTTTATTAAAAATCACACATGAATTAGAAGTCATGACTTCTATTTTAATATAATAGATACTAGTATTTTCAAACTATAAAAATGAACAGTAGGGATTTGTACAGGTTCTGGTTAGGTATATGGTCTTTGTTCAAAAAAAAAGTATATGGTCTAAGTTTTTGTGATTCAACTAAGTTGTCGATTGTATTTTTTTGTCATCATTGTCGATTATATTTAGTTATAAAATAACTCCAATACACGAGCAACCAAACATACACTAATCCAAAAATCTTATAGTGATTCATAATCAAACTATCGTAATTATGTTTTGACCAAAAAAAATAATTTATTCTTTAAATTTTTTTAATCATTTGTTTAAAACAAAATCTGGGTATAAATGACTTTTCACATATAAGAAAGTGTAGTTTACAAAAAAAGAAAAAAATGTATTCTTCAAATTTAAAATCATAAATAGAGTATTTTTCAAGTTATCCATTTTTTTAATATTTCTATTTTCTTCTTGAAAAATGACCTTTTTGTTTTATATTTTATGTTTAATACTCTCTTTGTTTGACAATATATGCATGGTGTTTGTGTTGATACATAAAGATTAAAAATTTTACTTTCCTTTAAAATATAATTCAAAAACCATTCAACCAATTATAGAAATCATAATAAAATCTGATTGGTTACACAATTTTCAGTAAATGTAAAAACTCTATATATTTTGAAACAACAAACATCTTCTAAAACATGTCTATTATGAGTTTTCAAACAAAATACTGTCAATGTGTTTCACAGCAACATCAAGAAACAACATAGACATCTTACAACAACAAAGGTCAAACAGATTATTCAAAAGTACACACAAACTCAAACAAAGGACCAGTTGATGAACATAAAGCAGATACAATGCGCATTCTCTTCTTCATTGAGTACTTTCTAAGCAACAGCTCTCTCATATGAAACTGGCCTCCCCATGCTTGAGATGCAAATCCCACCTTGAAGACTCCCAAAACCCTGAAACCAAAACATCCCAGCAAGTCAGACAAAAGCTGATCAAACTACTACACATATCAAACATTGTTTAAAACCTGTTGCATAATCTGTGGGAACTCAGAGCAGAGAATCTTTCTTCCATTGTCATCAAATATCTTCTCTAAAGAGATATCTTGAAGAGAAACGAATGTAGTCTCAAGCATGTCAAGTCCTGCCTGGTTTGCAAATGTGAAGACAGGCATGGCCTAAACAAAAAGGTTTATAAAAGGATCACTACAAGAAAAATGTCCGTCCTTAGCATTAGGAAACAGCTATCATATGCTATTGTTAGCATTATTGAAAGTGCTATATCTGCCCGAGCTATAATAGGTCCCTCGTATATGATAGCGGTTTAATAAATGCTATTATATTAGAGATATATAATAGCGTTATTTTTAACTTGCTATGATTAGTCAAACCTTATGATAGCTTGTGTTTCGGAAGCTATTGTATGTTCTATCATATTGATGTTTTAATGTTATACTTATTGTCGATTATGTGCTATTATAATCTGTTCATAAAAACATTTTTTCACAAATTAGATTACATAAAAATAATATTCAATTTATAATCAGTATGTGAATAAATTTTTTTATTATTAAAATTTTGGTTTACAAATGATACAGGTTTATTAAAAAAACTGGTTTACATCCGACCCGGTTAACTAACCTAACTAACCGTAGCTAAACCTAACTAAACCACGTTATTCTTCAGTCTCCGCCGCACTCCTTGTTGAGGCCGAGACCACCAGCTTCAACAACCACAGTAAAGCTTCTTCAGTCTCCTCCAGCGCGCTCAGCCATCATTGTCAACGCCGAGACCACCACCATCAAGCTTCTTCAGCCTCCTACACCTTTAACTGAGAGCAGATAAACAAAACCAGAATCAGAGAAGTGATAGAGAGAAAGAGAGTGCGAGAGAGAAATATAGATGACCAGTGGTGGATGACGAGCATGGTTGTGATGTTGTGATGGTGGAGACCGACGAAGAACCGACGAAGATGAATCTGAGAAGCCATGTGGTGGTGACGAGCGGATGTAATATCGTCTTCTTTAGCTTCTCCTGTCCTGAATCGACCTTCGAAACAAGCAGCCTTCTCACGGGATCTCACTGATCTTCTTCTTCAAACCTCAAGCCATGGGAGGTGAATCCAACATCCCCCACAACTCCTCCACCGTCTATCTTCAGCATCTGTGACCACCACTGTCGCGAACTCACAAGGCTTCCTGCAGAAAATATCAGAACAAAAAGACCATTAAGTGTATGATACACAGAACATACATAAATATTATAAGAATTGCATAAACAAAACTAAAAGTAAAACTAAACAGGAGTTTCACTCTGACGCAGATCAAGCAAACAATTAGTGTAGCAATCATCACGTTTAAATCAGAGTCTAAGGACTGAATACCTTTAAACTGATGAACTCCAACTTTACTATTAACCACCATGAAAAGCCTCTCCTAATCGGATCAAACTTCACAAGAATCGATTCGTGCTCTAACCTGCAAAAAGAACAATTTTGCTCAGTCCAATATTAAACTCAGATGAAAAATTGCAGTAAGCAGAGGTATACAAAGCTTTAACTCTCGAAGTCTCTGACTTTTAACTTACAAAGATTCACACCGGTGTTACTGTCGTCCTCTTCCACTGTCTTCTTCCAGTATCAAGTCTCTGACTTTTTAACTTACAGCTTTGTGTATCTGTATAACTAGATATCGGTGCCGTTTCGGTAGAGATGAAAGTTGAACGGTTTCGTAAATAACTTCACGTGAGATGACAGATCAGGGATTGATAGAGGAAGAAGAGATGAACGAGACGAAGAAGAGAGAAGATATTATCAGATGCAAGGAGAAGAGGAGAGAAGAGATTTAGATTTGAAAGTTAAATTAGGGATTTGGCGTAAAAAAAATTGGGGAAGGAGAGGAACTAAAAATTTTGGCTTTCCCGGTAATACCAATTACTTTTTTTGCTTACCGCCTACCGAAAATTTTGTGACGGGAAGAAAGAGAGACCCTTGGATAAGATTTGATCAATGGTCCAAACTAAAAGTTGGTTATCCTCGCCCCGATATATCAACCAATGAGAAACAAAATAGATTAATAAAAGCGAAAAAATCTGATCCATTGGATTGAATCCAATCTAAAGGACAAGAATGATAATAGCCAATCCCTTAGCCAATTAAATTTTCTTTTGTTTTTGTTTTATTTTTCTGTGTTATGTATTGTTTGAACAATTTAAAATTTATATGTTTAATAAAGTTGACTGTTATTTTCTGTGTTTCTAATTAAATTTATTAATGACAATTTCTATGTTTATAATTTAGGAGTTAATTCGGAGATTTGAAAGTATAAGGGTTTAGGGTTTTGAATATTATATTTTAGATATAAACAAACTTTTATGTGGTAATTTTGCTTTACGACTATATGAAAATATTGATGTTATCAGACTCATAGTATTCGACTTGAAACAAATAATTTATCATAAAAGTTAAGAATTTTGATTAAGGATTAAGGTTTGTAGTCTATAGGGTTTGAAGTGTTGTATATGTTTGAGGTGAAGTTTTGGGGTTTAGGGTTTGAAGTACACAAACTCCATATAGTAGTATCACATAAACTCCTAAACCATTATATATAAAAAAATATAACAAGATAATAATAAAAAAAAAATTATAACAAGATAATAATTATCATTTTTATCCTTTTATCTTACACTCAATATATAAAGTTTAGGTTTAGGGGTTAAGGTATAAACCCCAAATTAATGATATCTCACTAAACATATAAACCTCTAAATTATTATATATAAATATTTACTGCAAAATTCTAATTATCAAGTTTATATTTTAATTTTACATTCAAACATATTAATTAAAAGATAATTGTTTTGAAACAACGCTAATTTATGATATAAATGAAAAAATAAATAATTTATGATATAAATGTAGATATGGTGGCATTAGTAGTGTGGTATGCATTTCAATTTGACCTATAAATAAACGTTTATATTTCATTAAATTTATAAAAACATGCATTATTTCATATACCATCCAAAAAATTCAGAAACCAAAATAATTCATAAATTAACAAATCTACCAACTATAGGACTAACTTCACAATCGCTTTTCTTGAAGACAATTTTGAGAGCATCAGTAGCCATGCGTATCTTCCTTAATATTCCTCCAAGCTGGATTCAGTCGTAACCCATACGCTCAGTTTCTTGCGAGCAAGTGATTTTGATTTCGATCTTTGCTTCAAAGTCTTTCAAAAAGTTAAGCATCACTACTGGTTGGTAATTGATGGCCAGAACCACTTCATCAACTCCAACTGCTTTAAGCTCATCTGTCTATAAGAACACGAAACCGAGTCAAAAACAATAACAACTAGCGGAACCTAGTTTGGAACAGAAGAATGACCATGAAGTTACCTGACGAAGAGGATCATGGGTTTGTCTCAACCGAGTCCATAACCCTCCAACAACAATGAGAGGCTTCATCGTAATCAAACTAAACTTATTTTTTTTCTTCCTGTGATTGCCAAAGTCAGACTTAAAAATGTATCATAGAGCATAGAGATGGTAACAAAAACAGAGGGAAAAGTATAACTGCAGCCAATAACAAGGCAAAAAGACAAACTTTAGCCAAGATGATCATCTTTCTTAACGAATGATTTTCTGTTACAGACACGATTCTACTTGACCCATGACTGGTTAACACACTGGAAATTTTTGAGAGAAGCATTAGTTCAGCCATCATACTGAAACCTAAGAGACAAATCCTTAAAGAGTAAGATGATTGCAGAGTTTACCTGCAGTATCTAGCTACAGAGCACATGTGCACAAGAGGTAGAGACTTATCTTTGAATCCAACTCCATCTTCTCCCTCGTCTGAACAAAATCCACATCCTCCCTTCTCTTCTCCACAGGCTCCATCTCATCTGCTCATCTTCTCATCTTCTCAAACCAGTTGCTCCTCACCACCGCTGCTCATCTTCAACTCACACCACTCTCCTCACTCTCGAGACTCTTGCTGCAAAGTAATCGACAAGAGGTGGTGCCTACATTGAATTGTAAGGAAAACCCCGAGCTTGATGCAATAGAAAGAAACAGAAAGAGAGAGAGATAAAGCTTGAATTTTTCTTTGCAATAAAAATTTGATATTTTTATTAGATACCAAACAGACCTTGTTACCATTGTTGAAAGAGATAGCCCGGGAGAGAAAGGCGATGATACCTTTCTTAAAGAGACTCTGGTACCTCCCAAGAGAAAATAGATCAAGAAGATGTAGTTACGCGGAAGCTTCTTCTCCCAAACGAGTCCGACGAACCCGTGCCGCAAAATGCTCGATTCAGGCGAGCTAAGTTGCAAATCTCTGGCGAAGTCAGGTTGAAAACCTTCCGCTACCGAGGAAGGAAAGCTCGGAACTGGGTTCGCCTCTGTCAAAATGCCGATTCAAAATGGAGGGAGTGAGGAAGAGATAGGTTTTTTTTTTAATTTTTATGTAAAGACTGATTTTTTTTTCTTTATGTAGTCTAAGCCTTGATGTGAGAGGGAACTAATTAGTTATTTCGCGGTTGTCAAAATTTTATAGACAGTATCCGTGCTTTTCTTTTCCCACTTGCTAATTTTTCATGATAGCATAAAATTAATGCTGTGAATACGTTTCAAAATCGAAAAAATTATCTATCATAGCAGTTTGAAAATCAATGCTATCCCGGAATGCTATCAATACCATTTTTTCTTGTAGTGGATCAGTGACTGTGAGTAAAACATTCATGTGCTTGATATTTGAGTTAGAACCTTCATTGAGCAGCAGATGATAGCATCTGTATGATGCCAAAGGTTCTTGAGAATAGATTCATTGCCTTCGCTGTTCGATTTAAGTAGCTCAGCGCCCATGTAGCTCCTAGCATCAACGGAAACAAAATGAATCATCTGTTGACATGGTGGAAAACTTATATATGTACATACCTGTAACTCTGGCAGATCCAACGAGCAAGTGTTTGGGCTTCAGGAGTACCCAAAGGAGTGCGTAGACCGACTTGTGAACTGATGTGAGAAGGAGAGAGAGCCAATGCAACTCTCTGAACCGATGAGATGATACCTCGAACATACTGCCTAGCCATGGATGCTACATGTTCTTGCATATGGCTCTCAACACCAAACTCAAATGCTATTGTCATCACAGATCTTGCACATGTAGAGTTTCTTGATTGGTCAGTTGAGGCTTTTGTTGTTCCCGCTGAACCAATCTCAAGTGCTGAAGCAAGATCCAACGTTCGGTTTGGACTAGATGCTTCCTTCTTGACAAGCTTTAAGAGTCTGAAAAAACTAAAATTTGGAAAAAAAATTATGTGATTCTAACCTTAGTGGAGTCGAGAGGGATGATGCGAAAACCAGAAGGAAGCAGAGGTGCATCATCAGCAAAAGAAGCATCAATTGGCGCAAATATAAGTTCAGCGCATGTTCCAACAGCGTTTTCATCCATGCCGCTACAAAGCTAATCACAAAACGAGTGTGTTACTAGTGATCCACTTTAAAAACTCATGCAGAGGAGACAATCTAAAAGTACTTACTTGTAGAAGGAAGATATCTTTTGGAACAATTGCATCTTCAGGGGAATGGCCAAGACCTTCCAGTTTGATGACTTCCATGAACTATCAACAAAACAATACTTCAACATAAAGATAAAAGAAAACATTCAAAGGATGCAAAAACTGACCTCTTCATGCTCAATAGTATGAGCAAGTGGAAGTATAACCTGCCCTCCAAATCCTCCAACTCTGGCACTACAAGGTCCAACTTTAACAGCTGCTGCCAGATATGCATCAATGTTGTTGTCAGCCCATTCTGATCTATGCTCCCTCAGAAACCTAAGCAGGATCCCCGGAGGAACATTCTAAAAGTTGCAAAAAAAACAAAACAAAAGAGTAAGAAAAAAACATAAATTGATCTATAACAAAGAAAAATAATAGTGCAGGAACCTGTAAAAGCATGGAGGCTTTGGCGCATAAGACCACATTGCTAACAGGAGCAAAGCCATTGGAAAATGTAAGATTCAAACCCATAAGCTTGTCTGGAGAAGAGTTCACAGTGATTGTGACATCATCCATGCTATCTACTATCACCGACCATCCTTCATCAGTGAAACCATTAACAGCCTCATTGAAGCCTCTGTAAGAAGAAGAAAAAGTATTAAACAACAAACCTAAAATCCTACATCAGAAGCAAGAAAGAGTAAATAGTTATGAGTATCAAAACCTGCTTAGCCTTTGACTCAGAGCTCGCAAGGTAGCAGGACGCCGTCCCCAGCCATTGACACTAGTGTTAGTCTGAGAACTCTCTTGAGCTATTTGTTTAAGCTGCCGCAGTGCCTTTGGAAAAAAAAAACAATAATTCAAAACATCAAAAAGCAATAATAGGAATAGTCAAGTTGTAACTTCACTTACTGCCATTGTTGTCTTCTGCGCAAGTACTTTTGGTGACTCGTAGAGAGGGCGCAAGACCTCAGGCACACTACAAGCCTATTTTAAGAGTCAAGTTAAACATTAGCCCCGACGTATTTAAAATAGCATAGACATTGGAGCAGAGTGAAGATTGTTACCTACAAATCCATATGATCCACAATGTGTATGATGGAGCCACCACCATCACAAGGACGTATCAGGTACCCACTGGGAAGTGGGAAGCATCTCTGCTCTAACAAAATGTTGAACAGGTGGCATACTAGGACCGTTTTGAGTGCTCTTGAGAGACCTCTCGCATACGTAATAAAATTTTATTACATCGTTAGGAACAAGAAAATCAAGAACAATGCATATGTATTCAGAGCTACTCACCACAAGTCTGCCATCTTCTAAAACAGAGGTATAACGCAACAGCGAGAAATCACGTGGTGGGCCAACGTAGTTGTGCATAGAGCTGCATGTAAAGAAAATCAAGAACAAAAAAAAAAAAAAAAAATCAAGAACAATGTTATATTCAGAGCTACTCACCACAAGGCTATGCAGCTCAATGGTTTCACCATTGGCGGTTGGCAACACATCATAACATCAACAGCTCGGCATTCGCGGAACCACGAGGGCCGATCCTTGACGATCTCTGCGACCTGGAAAAAGAAATGAAGAAGCAGATCAATCTTGCTACATATGTAAGGTAGTAGTAGTAAAATGATTCTATCTACACATACATACCCTTGTAGGCTCGAAACCACACTTTGATCTGTTTAGGCTCAACGCATCATCAGTCCTCTCTTCCTCAGGCGAATGAGCCAACGCGAGTTTGGTAGCAACCGCGTAAGGCGAAACGCAGTTCACACGTATCCCATGCTGTCCAAGCTCAGCTGCAACGCTCCTAGTCAACCCTAGAATAACGTTGCTTGGATCCAACGTAAGTATGTGGACCAACGCCTCCCACAACACCACCAACGCTACATAAAGACACTATTGAACCTTTCTTGGCCGGGATCATTACACGTGCCGCGTGTTTCATCCCTAGGGAAGCTCCTTTCACGTTCACGTCAAAGACGGTCATGAACTCACTTAAAGTGTTGTTACGGATGTCGGTACACGGTGCTCCGCTTAGACCCGCGTTGTTGATGAGTATGTCAAGGGTCCCAAATCGTTTGACTGTAAGTCAACCGCATTGCTCATGTCGTCTTCCACTCTAACGTCACAATGGATGAAACAAGCCGACTCCACTGAGAGACTTTTACATAGTTTGTCTCCGAGGTCATCTTGCAGATCGACTATGCAGCGCCGTGCTTGTGGAAGAAACGAACAATGCTCTCACCTATCTCTGTGGCTCCTCCAGTTATCAGTGCTACCCAAAAGCCTGTTCAAAATACAAGAAACGCAAGAGACTGAAATAAATTATATATCGCAACATAGTAATCGTAACATAGCTATGTAGAAGATGTTCAATTCAAACTCAAAGCAATGAGTTATAAGGTTTGATGCTACAGAAATCGGGGGAAGAAAAAGTAAGAATAATTAAATAAATCGATCTGAAGCCACAATTCACACTAACAATAAGCAAAAATATTATGGTTAAAAAATTAAAACAATAATCAAAAATATTTAAATGATATAATTGTTTATGGCATCGCTCTGTAGTCAAAATAATAATAAACAAAATATCAAAATGATATCATTGGTTGCTCCATAATACTTCTGAAATATTTTTATATCATCCCCTTATTATTAATAAGGAAGCAATTTGAGAAAACAACCTTCAAAGAGTAAATTAATTTCAATGTTGCTATTATGCATATGTGTCATCCTCACATTTCTCCTCAACCATTATTTGAAATTATCCTTAATTTACTAGGATTATTACATCCAAATGCCATTAGTCCTATTATTTTTGTTACATGCTTTATCTTTACATTTTTCACTAATGACACATATTCATTGATTCATAATGACATGCATATAATGTTGGACCAATTTATTAAGCTAATGGGCTAGAATATTAATTGGGAAATGAGTGAATACAAATGGGCCATTAAGTGCCTATTGATTAAATGAAGAGGAAGCTGAAACCATCCCACATCAGGGAAAAGAAGGATGGGGGAGTAATATATAAATGTTCTCACCCATGTCTTTGGTTAAACAGCTCAGAGGAACAAGGAGCTCCCCACGCGCGCGCCGCCGCCGTCCGGCCGGCTCGGCTCGGCTTGGGCTTGGGCTTGGGCTGGGCTTGGGTCTTGGGTCGTGGTGGAGGGCCTCCGGCACAATAAGAATACTTTTTTTGGACCAAATAAATCTCAACGTTTTGCCATTTAATTTTGATAAAAACAACATGCATTTTATTTTGAAACGACAAGTAGTTTGTCTAGAAAATAAAAATGTCATGCAGTTTATCCGTTCGAGATATTTAAACGAGATAAGATAGAGAATAACGAGTCTTGGGGAATAAGTTTTCGAAACTCAACTTCCCTCGATCTCCGCGAGATTTCCGCGCACGTGCAGAAGCTGTTGCGGAAAGTGGCTCTCTTCCGTCTCTTTAAAAAACGAGTCTCCTCCTCTCTCATTACTCACTTCTTTCACATCGAAAACCAACACAGAAAATCCCTTAGCGTAAGTCTATTCCCGAGAGTGTTTCGTAGAGTTTTTTTAGTTCGTTATGGCGTTCACGAGTGAATCGTGAATCGTCGCCATGGTTTTATCCTGGGACTCGATATTCGTACAGTTCTGTCTCACTACGGAGCGAATATTTAGAGTTAAGGAAAGAGATTCATATCTCGACTCCATGAAACATTTTTTATACGAGTTTCATTTCGCTTTCCTCATCCGTTTCTTTCCTTAACATCGCTTTTATTTATTACAGTTATTTCAATTCGATTTCCGGCTTCTACAATCTTAACTCTAAATAGCTTTCTGTCTAAAGCTTTTAATCGGATTGAAAAACGTTTTTATCAAAACGGTTTTAAAGGTTTGTAAACGGTTTTTGGGAACGCTGTTTGCGATTTGGTCTTACCATTTCCGCAAAACGTTTCTTACTTATCTCAAAACGGTTTGCGTTTTGCTTTCTAGCATTACTGCAAAACGTTTTTATTGGATAATTTCAGCACGTCTTTGAAACGAAGTTTGCGATTTGCTATTTGCCTATCCGCGAAACGTTTCCTATTTTTTCTATAAACGGTTTTGCGGTTTGGTTATATCATCATCCGCGAAATGTTTTAGATACTTGTTTATTCAAAACGTTTATATATGAATCGTTTTCACAAACGCTTTCTTAAGTGAGTTTGTGAAATATTCTAAGTCTACACAAAACGGTTTCTGCGAATGCTTATAAGCGAGTTTGCAAAACGTTTTTCAGACATGTATCGGTATGATTTGGTTCAAATACCAAAAATGAAAATCGATTTTTAGACTATTATTTTTTGATTAAAAATAATATGTTATATGTTGAATGGAGTATTGATCCGTTTTTCATGTTTTCTTTACAGGAAGAAAAATGACTAACGACAACAACGCCCCCATTGATACCACCGCTACTCAGACTCCACTCAATGTCACCGCGACTGATGCAACCGGCGTGACAAACGTGAGTTCCAGTGCAGGAACAACAACCACTACCCTTCCTGCGGGAGTTGATGAAACCACTCGCCGTAGCCTTTTCGGTGCTGGTCTTTACCAAACCGGTTTGGTTCAAGGAACCACAAATGCGCCTGTTGTAGTGGCTACTCCTCAAGTTGTGCCTAGTCTCTTCACACAAGGACTGATGCCTGACAAATTTGATGGCAAAGGCTTCAAAACGTGGCAGAAGAAAATGATGTTCTTCTTGTCAACGATGAAACTGGACAAGTTCATCCAGGTGGATAAGCCCATCGTCCCTTACACCGTTGAAGATGTCCATGCTCAAGCGAGTGTTGACATATGGGTGCATTCTGACTTCATCTGCAAAGGGTACATTTTGGGTCGTCTGATTGATTCATTGTACAAAGTCTACTGTGACATTCCCACGGCGAAAGAGCTGTGGAGATCCTTGGACAAGAAGTACAGAGGCGAGGACGCTGGCTGTCAGAAGTATGTGGTGGCAAAGTTCGACGAATTCAGAATGGTGGATTCAAAACCGATCATGGACCAGGTGGAAGCTTTCCAGCTCATTTGCCATGAAATCGCTGCTGAAGGAATGTCCATCTGCGAGACATTCACAACTCTGATGTTCATTCAAAAGCTTCCTCCAAGCTATGCTGATTTCAAGAACTACCTGAAGCATAAGAAGAAGAAGATGGGTCTTGAGGATCTCATCATGAGGCTTCAGATGGAATCCAGGAACCGAGCTGCTGACAAGGACACAGCTAAGAAGCACAGTGTCAACATGGCTGAGCACAAAGGCAAAGGAAAGGCACACGCTTCTCCTGGAAAGCCTTCCAAAACAGCTTTGGCCTTGAAGGCTTCTGGGAAGAACTTCAAGAACAAAGGCATTGAAATCAATGTGAATGTGGAGAAGTTCAAGGGGAAATGCCACTACTGTAACAAAGTGGGACACAAGACTTCTGAGTGTCGCAAAAAGATCAAAGATGAGAAGGCTCAGGCGAATCTCACTGAGGAGGACTTTGTTGCAGTGGTGACTGAGGTCAACATGGTTGAAAGCAACAACCCCAGGGAATGGTGGTACGACACTGGTGCAACCACCCACATTTGCACCGATAGGGCGATGTTCAGCACCTATCAGAAGAGCAAGACTCAGGAGAAGTTGTTCATGGGGACCACTGCAGTCTCCAAGATTGAAGGCCGCGGCAGTGTGATTCTGAAGATGACATCTGGACGTCAGGTGACTCTGACGAATGTGAAGCATGTGCCTGACATGAGGAAGAACCTGGTCTCGGGAACCTTGCTCAGCAAGAATGAATTCGCCGCAACCCTTGAGGCGGACAAGCTCGTGATTAGGAAGAATGGGATGTATTTGGGAAAGGGGTATGTTAAGGATGGACTTGTCAAGATGAATGTAATGACAGTCCCTCCGAAAGTTGTAGCTCCGAAAGTTTCAATGAATAAGAATGAGTCAGTTGCTTATTTGGTTGAGTCTTTTAATATATGGCATGAAAGATTAGGCCATGTGAACTACAAATCTATACAAAGATTAATGAATTTAAATCTAATTCCTAAATGCAAAACAAGTAAAGAAAAATGTGAAGTATGCGTACAGGCTAAGCTCACAAAAACTCCCTCACCTCGTGTTGAAAGAACTAATAAACCTCTAGATTTAATTCACACTGATTTATGTGATTTAAAATACAAACCAACTAGAGGTGGGAAAAAGTACTTTGTGACCTTCATAGATGACTGCACAAAATATTGTTATGTATATCTTTTACATAGCAAAGATGAAACCTTAGAAAAATTCAAAGAATTTAAACTCGAGGTCGAAAATCAGCTTAAAACAACTATTAAGGTAGTTAGAAGCGACAGGGGAGGTGAGTATGATGGTCCATTCAATTCATTTTGTAAAGAACATGGAATAATCCATCAGACTACAGCTCCTTACTCACCAGAATCTAATGGAGTTGCTGAACGCAAGAATCGAACTCTAAAATAGATGATGAATGCAATGTTGTAGGAATCTGGGTGTCCCGAGAACCTGTGGGGGGAAGCGCTGCTTACCACAAATTATATCCTCAACAAAATTCCACATAAAGTAACTGGCAAAACTCCATATGAATTATGGAAAGGTAATTTACCTTCGTATAAATACCTCAAAGTGTGGGGGTGCTTGGCAAAAGTTGCAGTACCACCACCAAAAAAGGTCACTATTGGACCTAAAACTGTAGATTGCATCTTCATCGGATATGCACATAATAGTAATGCTTATCAATTTCTGGTACATAAATCTGAAATATCATATATCCATGAACAAACAGTTATGGAATCGATAAATGCATCTTTCTTTGAAAATACTTTTTCTCACAAGGAAAAACAAGGTTCCAAACGAACTCGAGAAGAAAGAAACAACAAGAATGACTCAGAAATTGAGACAAATGCTGAGATTTCTACAAACGATATTTCAGAGAATGAAAAAGAAGATGAACCTAGAAGGAGCAAAAGAGCTCGAAAGGAAAAATCTTTTGGTGATGATTTCCTAATGGCATTTCTAGTAGAAAATGTTCCAAAAACTTTGGCAGAAGCCATGGCTTCACCAGAAGCTCCGTTCTGGAACGAAGCAGTTATGAGTGAATTTGATTCTATCATGCAAAATTACACATGGTATTTAACAGATTTACCACCTGGCTGTAAAGCATTAGGAAATAAATGGATAATGACAAGAAAACCTGGTGGAAAATACAAGTCTAGACTAGTAGTTCAAGGATTCCGACAAAAGGAAGGTCTTGACTATTTTGATACATATTCTCCAGTAACAAGAATAACATCAATAAGGTTGATGATAGCAATCGCAGCCTTAAGAGATTTAGAAATCCATCAAATGGATGTAAAAACAACTTTTCTGAATGGTGATTTAGAAGAGGAAATTTACATGAAACAACCTGAGGGCTTTGTCATTACTGGACAGGAAGACAAAGTATGTCGACTTGTAAAGTCACTTTATGGGCTTAAACAAGCTCCTAAACAATGGCATGAAAAATTTGACAACACAATGATGTCAAATAGTTTCAAAATCAATGAATGTGATAAATGTATATACTACAAAACTACCAAAGACGCGTATGTTTTGCTATGTTTATATGTAGATGATATGCTCATTATTGGAAGCAATAAAGACATAATCAATCAAACAAAAAACATGCTGAAAGGGAAATTTGAGATGAAAGATTTGGGATTAGCAGACGTTATTCTCGGGGTTAAAGTACAAAGAAATTCAAACGGAATTACTTTAACTCAATCTCAGTACGTTGAAACAATATTAGAGAGATTTAAAAACTACTCTAGTAGTATGGCAAAAACTCCGTTAGATCCCCAAATGCACTTGACAAAGAATTCAGGTGAAGCAGTTTCACAAAACGAATATGCACGTGTGATCGGAAGTCTCATGTACTTGACAAATTGTACAAGACCAGATCTAGCGCACGCAGTAAATGTACTCAGTCGATATACAAGTAATCCAGGTCATACACACTGGAAAACTATAACAAGAGTACTCAATTACTTGCGCTACACCAAAGATTTTGGGCTTCACTATGGTAAAGAACCAACAGTTAGAAGGATACAGTGATGCTAACTGGATATCAGATTCTAAAAACTCGAAATCCACCAGTGGATATGTTTTTACTCTAGGAGGAGCAGCAATATCTTGGAAATCTACCAAACAAACAGTTCTAGCTAGATCCACAATGGAATCTGAGTTCATAGCCTTAGACAAAGCTGCAGAAGAAGCTGAATGGCTTAGAAATTTTTTAGAAGATATTCATATGTGGGAGAAACCTGTGCTAGCTATACGCATACATTGTGATAGTCAATCAGCTATAGCTCGGGCTCAGAATAATCTCTACAATGGTAAGTCTCGTCACATCAGAAGACGACATAAAACCATTAGACAACTTATCTCAACAGGTGTAATCACAATAGACTACATCAAATCGGCTGACAACCTAGCGGATCCATTTACTAAAGGTTTGCCACGAGATGTTGTTGCTAAATCATCAAAAGGAATGGGTTTAAAGCCTATAACTAATGAGGATGCTTGACTGCAACCCTACCTATCATGACTGGAGATCCCAAGACGTAGGTTCAAAGGGAAAACAAAATCAAGAAAAATCTAACCAAAGCACTTTGAGACACAAAAGTCTCATCCCAGCTCCTAAAGATGATAAGTGCTAACGAATGTAAGAAGGATAAGCATAAGCTTTTAATGATTCCATAGCTTCTAAAGCGGAGTATTACTCAATACTTTTCATGGTCAATAACCTAATGAGTGTGAAATGGGGCCGTTTCTAGGAGAATGAATGCTAGGCTATATTCTCTAAGTTCACTCATGAAAACCAGGAACAGTTCAGGGCCACAATGAACACAATAGAGAACTAAGTTCTACGAGAAAATGAAGCTGCGTTATGCCTGTTGTCTCGGTCTACATAAAACACCGGTTGGTTCAAGACATCATGTTCACCTTCTGGTAAAGTAAACCCGACAGATATTAACTATGAGTGGTTCAAAGCTTAAAAATGCAACCTACTCAAACACAGTGAATTTTTCGCAAACACTCTCGATAAGTCTGTCTGTCTAGTCTTTAGTATAAGTCTAGTCAGTAATTTTTATAGTTTTTAGAGTCTATCGAGTCTGTATTTAGTCTAGTCTGCATATGTTTAGAGTCATTTCTATTCATGTGGGGGATTGTTGGACCAATTTATTAAGCCAATGGGCTAGAATATTAATTGGGAAATGAGTGAATACAAATGGGCCATTAAGTGCCTATTGATTAAATGAAGATGAAGCTGAAACCATCCCACATCGGGGAAAAGAAGGATGGGGGAGTAATATATAAATGTTCTCACCCATGTCTTTGGTTAAACAGCTCACAGGAACAAGGAGCTCCCCACGCGCGCCGCCGCCGCCGTCCGGCCGGCTCGGCTCGGCGTGGGCGTGGGCGTGGGCGTGGGCGTGGGCGTGGGATTGGGATTGGGCTTGGGCTTGGGTCTTGGGTCTTGGGTCTTGGTGGAGGGCCTCCGGCCCAATAAGAATACTCTTTTTTGACCAAATAAATCTCAACGTTTTGCCATTTAATTTTGGTAAAAACAACATGCATTTTATTTTGAAACGACAAGTAGTTTGTCTAGAAAATAAAAATGTCATGCAGTTTATCCGTTCGAGATATTTAAACGAGATAAGATAGAGAATAACGAGTCTTGCGGAATAAGTTTTCGAAACTCAACTTCCCTCGATCTCCGCAAGATTTCCGCGCACGTGCAGAAGCTGTTTCGGAAAGTGGCTCTCTTCCGTCTCTTTAAAAAACGAGTCTCCTCCTCTCTCATTACTCACTTCTTTCACATTGAAAACCAACACAGAAAATCCCTTAGCGTAAGTCTATTCCCGAGAGTGTTTCGTAGAGTTTTTTAGTTCGTTAGGGCGTTCACGAGTGAAGCGTGAATCGTCGCCATGGTTTTATCCTGGGACTCGATATTCGTACAGTTCTGTCTCACTACGGAGCGAATATTTAGAGTTAAGGAAAGAGATTCATATCTCGACTCCATGAAACGTTTTCTATACGGGTTTCATTTCGCTTTCCTCATCCGTTTCTTTCCTTAACATCGCTTTTATTTATTACAGTTATTTCAATTCGATTTCCGGCTTCTACATATAATACATTCAACGTGAATGTATAGTGGAATTATAGTAACATGCATATAATACGTTAGACAACACTCCACCGAATGGATCCATGTTAGACAACACACCCATATCTTTTATATATCTTTTTTATTGCATAGCTTTTCAACAATGCTATTCTTTTTTAAAAAAAATATGTGTGTTTACGTATTATATTCTTTTTTTTTTCAATAATTATATTTATAGTCTTCAAAACATACTAAAAGATAGCATATATGTATACATAACTTATACATTTTTTTAAAAAAACATAGTAACTTGCACTATGCAATATTAAAAAAACATAGTAAATTAATATTAACATGAACCTAACTCTAACGTATACTTTTTAAGATTAAAAATTCATATTAACATGAACCTAACCTAACTCTAACGTAAATTTTAAGATTACAAATAAAAGATCTATTTATTTTAGGAAAATGTCGAGACTCAAGAGAGAACAGTTAGAGAGTCTTCGAAACATACCAAAATATACCAAAAGATATCTTTTATATATGGGAAGCATAT
Organism: Hirschfeldia incana; assembly: GCA_026261945.1. Taxonomy (NCBI): domain Eukaryota; kingdom Viridiplantae; phylum Streptophyta; class Magnoliopsida; order Brassicales; family Brassicaceae; genus Hirschfeldia; species Hirschfeldia incana. Next base: position 275,568 of record JABCMI010000128.1, on the reverse strand, counting down.
AAAAATGGGAACCAAATTGTTAGTGATTTCGCGTTGACCGTTTTTATTCATTCGTCAATCAGTCCGAAATTTAGAAAGGATGGTTTCAAAAATTTACTATTTGTATTATGGCAACATGCAATTTATTCTTAACCATTACTTACCCTAATAATTTGTATTATAATAAATTGTATGCGACCATGGCTATTTAAGAATTTCCAAAATTATTAGAAACTGATCTACAATAAATATAAATTTAATTTGATCCATTATGTTACATGATATATTATTTTTTGTCAACTGTTACATAATAAATGAAAGCTCAAAAATTACTAGTTAAATGTATTTGCAGAAGCCCATAGTATATGAATACATATAATGAAACTTAAGGTGAATTTGGAGGGACAAAACATATATGAATTCTGATTTCTGTAAAAAGTTGTAACTATTTTTTTAATATGAAACATTTAATAAATATATTAAATTATTTATATATAACAATTTTCACAGGTCTTCACATAGTAGTGATGTAAAACACGTCGTATGTGCCCATAGGCCAATTAATATAATGTTTTGAACAATTTCTAACATGCCAAATTAAATAATTTAAATATGAACACATAAAATCATATTATAAGATATTTCATGTTTTGAGGTTGGGTATAAATCACCTTTTACCGGATCGACTCTATTCGAGTCGGTTTTATTGGGTCTGGGTCAATTCGATTCAGTTCATTTTGATTCCATTTCTTTCGGATAGAATAATTTTATACTCAATTAGATACTTATAAATTTTCAATTCAGTTTCGAGTAAAATGCCTATGCTGAATTTATATATAATGTTCGATACAAATTATGAACAAAAATATATAGTAATTTAATAAATTATCGTATATATTTGAGAAGTGAATTTATTTAATGTCACACTCTCCATAATTTTAGTGTAGTCATTTTTATATTCAATAATTAATATTCATAAATAATTATAATAATTTGCAAAAAAAAAATTGTTTCGTAATATTCATGGTTTCCGAAAATCATGTTTTTATGCAACCGTCTATAATTATTGCTAATTAGTATCCTAACTAGAATGTACATTCCAAAATATACAGTAGAAACCACAATCAATCACACAATATTTGCCAACCATTACGCTGTCATAATATTTATATTGTAAGGAACAGTAAGAAAGATTTCAGTTCGGTTATGGTTTTCAATTTGATTCAGTTTGGTAGGATTGTAAAAAATAATTTGGTTTTGGGTTCTTTTTGGTTTTCGATTTTTTTTTTTAAAAAAAATGAAAAACCGAAAATAACCTAAAATAACAAAAAAAAAAAAAAAACTGAACCAAAATTAACCAAAAAACAAAAATATACAAATTTAACCGAAATTTCCGAAAATGTCTAATTTTTTAAAGAAAATTATACCGAAAGGGGCCGAAAACCATTAATATCAGTTATTTTCGGACATACAATTGAAAACCGAAAATAATCAATAACTAAACAGAAATTCAGTTTAGTTAATTTCAGAATTAATTTTTCAAAATTTTAGTTATCCGAAAACCAACGGGTCGGTTCGGTTTCGGGAAACCGAAATCACAGGACTACTACACATACTACAAATTTTATTACTTTTCACATATATAATATGTAATGTTGACTATTTTTATGTAATCATTTTCACCCCGCACAAGGTGCGAGTCATATCCTAGTTCTATTATTATTTTTTGTTTTATATATATTGGGATGGTATGAGAAAGAGTGGACCACAGATTGTAAAGATATCTATAGAGCCAGTTTTCATCAAAGGATCCAAATATTCACAGATTATCATAAGATTACAAACATCAATACTATTAAAACAGAAGCGATAATTATCGACTTCTTTTTGGACTACTAAAAAAGGTTGTTTCAGACCAATCAATATTAAAATATCTTCCTTAGAAATGATATAGCTATATAATGGTTTAATGATCGACAATATAAACAATAACACTAAATAATATAATCTTCTCCACAACATATTAATCAGTTAGTATATGTGTTTGTACAATACACCTTTCCGAGAAAACTACATGCACTTATTAACTCATCTTATCACTAAAGAGATGACGTCGTCATCGTCATGTTTCTTCTACACCAGTCCAGTTTGTATGTTTTAACCATACGCTGTATATTCACACACTATTACTCTCTTTTGTATATATTATAACATTTGAGTCATGTAACCAGTATTTCATTAAACCAAAGTTTTCTTTTCTTCCTTATTAAGAGCTTGATTTTCTTCATTATTGTTTAATGGCGTTCGGTTTTTCCCTTATTTTTTGTATATTCAGAACAGAGTTAAGGACAATTTCGTTTTGTTTCTCCCTTAATCATAAAGATAATTAAGAGCTTTTGTTTCTTCTTTCATATCATAACCAACTGCGATTTTATATAAAGTTCAACTTCGAATACAAATAGTTCAAACTTATCATAATATTATTCTTTTTGTATATACGTTTTTTAACAATATATGAAAACAGTTGAATCAAATTGATAATGAGAGGATCTTCCAAACAGACAGTGCAAAATGATCGCAATATAATCTTACTATTGTATATTATCAACTCCACTTAATCATAATTTAATATCACATTACAACAACTTCATTTGGGGATAACAGATTTGTTATGATTGTGTATCTGGATTTCAAGGATATTCTTGAGTACCAACGATTGATGAATTTAGGATATCTTATTATTTTTAACCTACACACCTCCTTATATATATCGGCTCTAGCACATCACACCTACTATTCCGAAACATCCAAAATTGTCTAGCTTTCTATATTAACAAGTCATGGGTTCCATAATCAAAACTAGCAGTTTAACCGATGTTAAGCCTTACAAGACCTCATGGACCGTCCAGGTTAAAGTGCTTCATATGTGAAAGTCGTGCAATACCCAGTTGGGTTCATCACTTGAGCTGGTGCTATATGATGAAAATGTTGGTCCTATTTATTTCTTCTCATATATGAACCGTATATTGTTTGTAAATTTTACGCTGACATTTTTATTTTATAAATGCTATAGGGTGTGAAAATACATGCCAGTTGCAAGGATCCTTTCATTGAACGTGTTGAGAATCTGTGTCGTGTTGGAGAATGGATAATCATTAAAAACTTTTCCTTAAGTCATGCAAGTGGATTTGATAGGGTCACGAACCATGTTTACAGGATGTCGTTTGTGTGTCAAACGACCATAAGTGAATCACTGCTACAGTGCCACAACATGTTCCTCGATCTCAAAGCATTTGATACTATTCTTAGTGGTTCACTCAACACTAATTTCCTTATTGGTACTTTCCTTTTTTATGTTCCATCATTGTATACTTGACTTTTACAAACTACTAACATGTTACTATTTATAATAGATGTTATTGGTGAGGTCCTAGAATACGGTGGGATGGATGTCCTTCAGTGTCAACGAAAAGAAATAAAAAAGGTTGAGTTTACACTAAGGGATGTCAAGTAAGTTCATTGTCCAGCATTTTATTATAAATTTCTATATTGCTTGAAGTATTTTTTTAGGTTTCTTGATTTTTGTTGGTTTACTATCCTACTCAGTGATAAGCGAATTAAGTGCTGTCTGTGGGGAAAATGTGCGGAGCTTTTGGCATCTGAGGCTAATGTACCAACCAACGGTGACATCTGTTTAATAAGATTTGCTAAAATCGTGAAAATCAAGGGTATTTTGTCATCTTAAAACTTTGTTGTTCTTCAGTTATATACAATTTGCTCCATATATTTTACGACGTTGAACTTATAACCTGCCTTTATAATTTTTCAGGAGAGTTACATGTCTCTAATTCATTTGATTCATCTTTGGTGTTGCTAAATCCAGATATCGCTGAAACACATGCTCTGAAACAAATGCAAGAACATTTTCACTATATAATGTTAATTTTATTATTGACTATGTATCCTTTTTTGATACGGTTTTTTTTCATTTAGGTTTCATGAGGACGAAAATTATGGTGTACCTTTCGAGCCTCAACCTGCCAAGATTGAGATCCTGGGAAAACGCATGAAATGGTCACAAATACCATTCAGAACGATTCAAGAAATGAAACGCACCGAGAAGGTTTCCTTTTATTTCTTTGAAAATATATGTTATTATATTGTTAACACCATATAATATATATATATTGTTTTCGTAAAGTTTTTATGCAACTATTTTTTTTTTCTATAGTCAAACACAATTTTCTTTTTCTTTAGGGTGGATATTCCAGGTTAATTTGTACTGTTTATGCTATTGATACCATCTCCGGATGGTACTATTGTGTGTGTTTGTTATGCAACCACGAGGCTAAGAGAATGCCTATTTCGTACAATGATCGGGATACGACGGAATGGTGGTGTGAGTGTTGCAATCATCCTGTTACAAAGGTTTCACCGAGGTAAAGTTTTAAACCCAACATCTGTTCATACCAAAATTCATACTTTGTGTTGCGTCTGAAATGTATAAGTTACGTTTTGGTTTTTTTTTTCTGCAGGTACAAGTTGCATTTGCTTGTGCAGGATCTTACAGGTGAGTCCAACTTAATACTTCTAGACTCAGCTGCAAAAACTATTGTCAATGCCTCTGCAGCAAAACTCCTGCATGGTTCTTGGGATAAGGTAACAATCTAATATATTATATGGTTTGATTGAGCAATGTTATTATATGGCATATTGCGTTGAAATACTATAACTATGTTTTCAGTTCGAAGATCCAGAAGTGTTACCAGATGAGATTGTGCAGATTGTTGGAAAGAGTTACGGATTTGGTATATCTCTTGAAAATAACTATGTTAATGGATCAGATAATTTCGACACCGTGAAAGTTTGGAATCTTGATGTCATACTATGGAAGAGAATCAAGTCATTGCATCAGTTATCTCTAGGGAAGAAGAAGCAATGCATAACTCACACTGAAAATGAAAAAGAATATGACGATGAAGCCAAAGTGAAGAAAAGTGGCTGATAACTGATGATGGCTAGACGACATTTGTTTTTCATTTTCGTTTTTTAATGTTTGCTTTAGCATTTGTTTTTTTTTCATTTTCTTGGTTATTGCTTTCGAATATTGGATGTTTTTTCAGTTCTTTAGATATTATTACTCTATTTTTCTTATTTTAAAACTAAATAAAGCAAGTTATTATCCATGTTATCATATTCTTAGAAGGTTTGTTTACACTACAAATTAAATATGTTCTAGATATTTAATGTGTTGGATAATCTAACAAATGAATTTGAAAAACGTCTTATTTCTGTTAACTCATAGCCTATCCATTTACAACTATAAAAAACCATAACCTATAATTTTTAACTTGAAACCAACACCTTAGTTACTGGCGCATGACCACATTTATTTTATGAATATACATAATCAAATACGTGTAGGCCGATTAAGTATTGGATGTTCGCTGTAATCTTATCCCACAACATCTAAACAGTAATTTCGACAAAGATATTTAATAACAACAAGATTATGTTGTGGATAAGTGATGAATATCTAAACTGCTAACAAATATAAATATCATAAATAATATTTGTATATAGTATTTGTTTTGATCTGTTACGACCAATATAGCAACTAGAAATATTTGATTAGTTTTTTTTCTAATGGATTACATTAAACAGTTGTAACAGATTATATTTTATGTATTGTTTGTTTTACTGAGATCTAATTACAACAACTACAAATCTCAATAACTATATATTCCTTTTTATTCGAAATATATTCCTCGAATAAATTTCAGTTTATGCAATCGAAAATTTGCACTTATCGTAAATATAGTTCAGATCACACAAGCTTATAAATAGCGACTCCCAGACTGCAATTCAGAACCACAATAAACAATAACAATCTACATTTCTCTAAAGTCATGAGTTCCATTGTCAAGATCAGCAATTTATCAGATGTTAAGCCTTTCAAGTCTTCATGGAGAGTCCAAGTCAAAGTGCTTCATACGTGGAAGTCCTTCACTCCCCAATTTGGTGCTTCACTTGAGATGGTTTTATCGGATGAGAATGTTAGTTGTTTCTTTCAAAATATCTTAAACTTATATCTTTTCTTAAGTGAATATATGCTTAGTTCATTGTGTTTAATGTTTTAGGGTGTCAAGATACACGCCAGTTGCAAGAAATCGTTCTTTGAACGTCTCGAACGACATTGTCGTGTTGGAGAATGGAAAGTTATCACTAACTTCACATTAAGCCAAGCATCCGGTCTTTACCGACTTACAAACCATGTTTACAAATTGTCATTCATGAGTCAAACCGCGATAAGTGATTCAACACTAGAATGCGACAATATGTTCCTTGGGCTACATGATTTTGACACAATTCTTAGTGGTTCACTTAACACGAGTTTCCTAATTGGTAAACATGTTTATTTTGTTTTTTAAACACGTAATATCTATGTGTTAGTATGCAATCATTTAACATTGATTTGGTCTTTGCATAGATGTGATTGGTGAAGTTCTAAACTTGGGTGGGCTTGATGTCGTGCAATGTCAAGGCAAAGAAAGAAAAAAGGTTGAGTTTACCCTAAGAGATGTCAAGTAAGTTTGGTTGTATTTTCTTATAATAATTAAATATTTTAATCAGATTAAAACTAAAATTTACCCAATGTATTTATAAATTTTGACCCTTATCAGTGATCAGCGCCTTCAGTGCGTTCTTTGGGGAAAGTCTGCTGAACTTTTGACTTCTCAAGTCTTAGAACCATAAATGGAGATGTTTGTCTAATTTGATTTGCTAAAATCGGAAAATACAGGGGTATTTATCAACTACTTTTCATGTTTTTTTGAAATTATTATTAAACTTATCATGGTTTGACAACTATTTTGTTAACTTGCAGGAGAGTTGCAAGTCTCTAATTCATTTGATTCTTCCTTGGTGCTGATAACCCCAGAAATCGAAGAAGCTTATGCTCTGAAACAAATGCATGGACAGATCTAACAGAATTATGATATAGTAAATTGGTTGATAGTTATTTTAATCATTTTTTTGTCATATAGGTTCCATGGTGAAAACAATTCGATTGTGTTGTCTGAAACTAAAGAAGAGAAGCTGTCGACCCAGCAAAGACGTGAAAAATGGTCTCAGTTTCCATTTAAAACCATACAAAAGATGAAACACTTAGAGAAGGTTTACAGGGTTATTTAATTACTAATTAATTTGTTTAATCATTTTTTTTAATATAACTAATATTTTGAAATTTAATAGGCTGGAAACTGCAGAGTTATCTGTTCTGTTTTGGCGGTTGATACCGATTGGGGATGGTATTATTTCGCCTGTCTGGTTTGCAACAAAAAGGTTTTTCAAGATGTCTGGTTCAAACGAAGATCTTGCTGTGCCTAAATGGTGGTGTGAAGTTTGCACACGTGTTGTTACTAAAGTTTCACCAAGGTTATTTACCCCCTACTTGCTATGTTTAACTTATATATATGCAACGTATATGCAAGATTTTGCTTAATCTTTCTTTTAAACCACAGATACAAGCTTCATCTGCTTGTGAAGGATCAGACTGGGGAGTCAAATTTCATGCTACTAGACTCCATTGCAAAGACTGTTGTCAAAGCAACTGCTGAAAAACTCCTAAATGGCTCTTTAGATGAGGTAGCAAACTACACAATTTTTCTTTATTATAATTATATAAATAATTATATATATATATATATATATAAACATGGGAAATTTAAATATCATGATATTTTGACCAGATTGAAGATCCAGAAATGATACCAGTCGAAATCATGGAGTTAGTTGGAAGGACATGGTTTTGGTATTGCTGTGGATGAGTCAAACATCGCCTATGGAGTGGATTTCTACAAAACCATGAAAGTTTGGAATCTACATGACATTATTACCACTGAATCTACTGTGGAATCTGTGAATCTTTCTGATAAAGAAACTCCAATGTTATGCTGTAGTGAGGTAAGATTATACGTGTTCATCGATTATAATTAGGCTATATTTTCAAAGACATTGTAACCTAATATATTGTTATTATTAATATGTAGGCATCATGTCAACAGGTTGCAAACCAGATGTCAAATTTGGATTCTCTTTCGACTCCTTCATCTAAGCGTTCTCAGGAAGACAATGAAGTTGATGCACCTGACATTAATTCCTCGACAAAGAAGCGATGCACAAAGTCGATTAAGGTTGAAAAACTCGATGTGAGCAATGAAGGCAAAAAGAAGAATAGTGGCTGATGTGTCGTCTTTAGTTATTGTGTTTTCCTACATCTCGGTTTTATTTCGTTTCCTAGATTTGCTTCTGCTTCAAGTTTTCTCCTTTTTTCTACTTTGGTGTTTTGTTTGGATTTTACCGAGATGAATAAAAGATTGCTTTCTGCATTGAATAATTTAATATTGAGTATTCTTTATCTGAATTATTTACCTTTGTAAGCAGCCAAACTTAAACATCCGTATTCCATATTAAGGTACGATTAATGAGAAATAATTAGACAACATATAAATAATAAGTGACACATTTAATTCTTTTATATTTCATAATGCGTACTGAAATTGATTTTTGGGGTATGTTTATATATCCTGCTAAATGTTATCCTCATAGATATATTCCTACTGAATGTAATTATATTTTAATATAAGCCCAACGTAGCCAAACTATGGCAATATTAAACAAATTATCTATAAGTTATAATATATTAAGAGGAAGTTTGAAATATTGATGTTTAGTTTTGTTTGTAACCACCAATATATTCTAACTAACAAGATCCTTTTTATTTTTTATATAATCTTGAGATTGTACTGCCATGACATTTGTAATCAATCATGGATAAGAAAGAAACAAAATTACCAGGAGACACCCATCATACATCAAGCAGGGAAAGAAGACATCCCAAACATCGCAGTCGATTGGGCGAAGTTCTGATGCATCATTGAAAATATCAAGTGGCGTTAGTAATATCGCAAATTCTGATTCCTGTGGAGTTTTGCAAGATATTACAGATATGGAGGCTTCTCAATATTCCACACTGATGACTCATCCAGATATTCACTCAAATAACACAAGAGCAGGACAGCTAGATGGTAAAAAATAATTTGACACTTTGTTCAGTTTAGTAATTATGGTCAGTAATATAATATCGAGATTTTTGTTTTCATACAATCTGTGATTCAGGACAAGTAAAACGCAATACAGGTGTTTCACCCAAAACCAGAACTGCGACTTCTCTTACTCCTACAGCTGGAAACACAGTTATGGATCTACACTATTGTTCTATATATTCTCAATTATATATACTTTTATATCACAGATTTAATAGTGTGTATTTTTATGTTTGTCATTAGCTGTCAAAAAGGAGTATGCATGTAGACACGTTAGTTGAATCCCAACCGAGAAAGAAGAGAGCACACAATAAAAAATCTATTGATCCTTTATTCGGTGCATCAAGTCCTTTATCAAGCTGCATTCTACCAACATCAAATTCAAATTTTTCTCAACCTTTAAGCGATGTCACTAATCAGAATTTTTCTGAACAGTCTATACAATTTTCTTACGGAATTCGTAACTCATCTACAACAACTCCACAACAAACACGTTGTACAAAAAGTGGGTTAAATTTTATTTAAGTTCTACATGCTGAATGATTTTAATTGTTGTCTATTTTCTAATTGTTTGGTGTAAAAAAACTCTTGCAGGACAAGATAAAGGCAAAAATGTTGTTCCACCATCTCCGAGATCAGTTTCAGTTACTCATAATCATCCATCCACTGTTCATTTTCAAGCTACTGGCAGTTCTACAAAAGTTTCAGCTTGTGTTGATGATTATACACAAGATGAGTCACTTTACGGTCTGTGACCTATTTTAAAATTTGCCTATTTATGAATTTTCTCATCAGACGACAGCTTATCTGATGAGAAATACTTTTAATATGCAGATTCGGATGAAGAATACAATGAACAAGTTTATGACTGCAGTTCTCAGGAAAGTGATATAAATTCAGAAAGTGAAGATGAGGTCATCTTCCATCCCCCTAAAAAGGATGATAATCGTGAGAGAATAAAATCGACAGCTATGTTTTTTCAAATGTTCTTTCAGAATACTAAACCAGCAAAGAAAGAATCAGGTAATTTATATTATGTATTTACTATTAAAGAGGTAAATACTTTGTCAAAAAATGTTAAGTTTCGTTTTATTTGCTTTCTAGAATATTTGGACGAAGGCGATCCTACATTCAAGTGTGTATTTTGTGATGCTATTATGTGGTATGGAGAACGTATTAACAAGAAAAGGAACCCAAAGAAGCCTATCTTTTCTCTCTGTTGTGGCCAAGGCCAAGTTAAATTGCCCTTACTAAAGGAGTCTCCAGAGATTTTGAAGAAACTGCTTAATGGAAATGATGAAATCAGTAAATATTTTCGTGAAAACATAAGGGCCATTAATATGTTGTTCTCATTCACTTCTCTAGGAGGTAAAGTAGAACGTTCAGTTCGAAAAGGCAGAGGATCCCCAATGTTTCAGCTTCATGGAGAGAACTACCACTTGATGGGAAGTATGAAGCCTCCACCTGGAGACCCTGCTAAGTTTTCACAGCTCTATATTGTTGATACGGAAAATGAAGTTGATATCAGAGATTCTATGATTGGGTAACTCTGCAGTTCCATCTAATTTATATAAATTTAATTGTTCTGTTTTTTCAAATTTTTCTTATGTTTACTTTATGACTAATATTTCAGGAAGTACAACAAAACAACTTCAAAGGCAAAGAAGATGAATCTAAGGAAACAGATCATAGAGCTAATTATTAAGATGTTAGACGAAGTCAATCCATACGTGTCCCAGTTTCGATCAGCTAGAGAGAGATTTAAAATGGATCCAAACTCGAAATTTCATATGAGGATTGTGAGTAGTAGGGAGAAGGATGGGAGGACGTACGACAGGCCAACAGCATCAGAAGTTGCATCACTAATACCTGGAGATTTCAATTTGGAGATGGAAAAGAGGGATATTGTTTTGCAAGAGAAGCATTCTAAACGATTCAAAAGGATAAGTGAAATTCACCCTTCATATCTTGCACTTCAATATCCTTTGATTTTCACATATGGAGAGGATGGTTTCAGGCTCGGGATAAATAAAGGACAGACAGCAGCCACAGAAAAGCTAAAAAGAGCAAACATTAGTATGAGACAATGGTTTGCATTTCGTCTACAGGAAAGGGCAAATGAGTGTCATACACTTCTCCAATCTAAAAGATTGTTTCAACAGTTCTTGGTTGACTCTTATACTACAATAGAGACTAACAGGCTGAGTTATTTGAGAATGAACCAGACATGTCTGCGGTCAGATAGCTATGACTCGATCAAACAGTTCGAGAAGGGTGGAGCCTCTGTTATGCGCGACCAAGGAAAGCGTTTCGTTCTTCCAGCTACCTTCGTTGGTGGACCTCGATACATGAAGAACTTATACCTGGACGCCATGACAATCTGTAAACATTTCGGATTCCCAGATCTTTTCGTAACTTATACTTGCAATCCTAAGTGGCCAGAGATAACAAGATATTTAGAAAAGCGAAGTCTAAAACCTGAAGATCGTCCAGATATAATTAGGAGAATTTTCAAAATAAAATTGGATTCTCTGATGTGTGATCTGACGGAGAAGGACATCTTGGGAAAGGTTTTGACATGTAAGTTTTTATTTTCTTTCTTATTATCATTACATGCGTTTAATAAGAAGCTCTGATACAACTTGATTTTTATTTTGTTACAGCCATGTATACAATTGAGTTTCAAAAACGTGGTCTGCCTCATGCTCATATTTTGCTATTCATGCATCCCCAATCAAAGTTCCCTACCACCGATCATATAGACAACATTATTTCAGCAGAGATTCCAGACAAGATCCACGAACCAGAACTCTACAATGTTATAAAAGATATGATGATTCATGGTCTTTGTGGTGTTGTGAACTTGAACTCCCCGTGTATGGAGAATGGTAAGTGTTCGGAACTCTATCCTAAAAGCTTTGTTGATAACACAACAGTTAGCAAAGAAGGTTTTCCAATCTATAGAAGACGTGACAATGGTCGTTTTGTGGAGAAAAATGGTTTCAAATGTGACAATAGATATGTTATCCCTTATAACAAGAAGCTATCACTACGGTACAGAGCACACATTAACGTTGAATGGTGTAACCAGTCTGGATCTATCAAATACTTATTTAAGTATATTAATAAGGGCCAAGATCGAGTAACTGTTGTTGTTGAACCACCAGAAAAAGATTCTGCACAGAGTAAATTTAAATCTAACAAGGGTGGCAGTGAAGAAGATAAAAACGAGATCAAGGATTTTTTTGACTGCAGGTATAATTTACATTCTTTTTTTAGTTGCAAGTACTCTCTGAACTCGAATTGTTTAAATGTAAAGTTTTAATAGTATCGTTTTTTTCAGATATGTCTCTGCCTCTGAATCTTCGTGGAGGATATTTAAGTATCCAATTCATTTTCGTGCAACACCAGTTGAGAAGATATCTTTCCATCTTCCAGGCAAGCAGATCGTGGTTTTTAAAGATGATGACACTTATGATGAAGTTCTTAGCAGAAAGCTAATTGAAAACACGATGTTCTTAGGATGGTTTGAATTGAATAAGGTTAGTGCTGTAGCTAGAAAGCTCACGTTAGCTGAAATCCCAACAAAATTTACGTGGAACAAGAAAGAGAGACGCTTTTATGATAGAGTTGGAGGGTTTAGCATTGGAAGGATAAACTATGCCCCAAAGATAATATAAGAAGCCTACTTCCTTCGGATTTTTTTGAATATTGTCAAAGGTCCAACATGCTTCGATGACATCAAAACTTACAACCATGTTCTCTATCCTACTTATAAAGAGACATGTTTTGCGAGGGGATTGTTAGAAGACGACCAAGAATATATAGATGATCTAATCAGGGTGAGTTTTACAGGTTCTGCTCCTTTTATGCGTCAGGTATTTGCTATCATGCTTATGTCTAACACACTATCCTCACCCGAAGATGTTTGGGAGAAAACATGGGAATTTCTTTCGGAAGACTTCCAACATAAAAGGAGGAAGCAATTAAAACGTCCAGGTATACAGATATGAATACTTATTTGATGTTTATGTGAAACAAATAATTAACATATTCTTATTACTATTTATTGTAGATCTTTGTTTAAGTGATGAGGAAAAAAAACAATTTGCTCTCCAAGAGATTGAGAAGATTTTGAAGAGTAACGGCACTTCTTTGTCAAGATGGACAGCTATGCCAAAGCCCTCGGTAGACTTAGATGTGACTTCCAATGTTTTGATCATGGATGAGAGAAGTTATAATACAGAGGAGTTAACAGAACGTCATGACATAGATATAAAGAAGCTAACAGATGAGCAAAAGAAGATTTATGATGAGATCATGTATGCTGTATCCGAGAACAAGGGAGGTGTTTTCTTTGTATATGGTTTTGGTGGAACAGGAAAAACATTCATCTGGAGATTGCTCTCTGCTGCTATAAGATCTAGGGGAGATATTGTGTTGAATGTGGCATCCAGTGGGATTGCTTCTTTGTTGCTACCGGGAGGAAGGACTGCTCATTCAAGGTTTGGCATACCTATTAATCCAGATGAATTTACAACCTGCAACATTACTCCTGGATCTGATCTTGCAAACTTAGTTAAAGAATCATCTCTCATAATCTGGGATGAAGCTCCAATGATGTCTAAGCATTGTTTTGAGTCACTCGATAGAAGTCTGTCAGATATAATGGGGTATGCAGGGAATAAGCCATTTGGTGGAAAGGTAATTGTGTTTGGAGGAGATTTCAGACAAATTTTGCCAGTTATTCATGGTGCTGGAAGGACTGAAATTGTTATGGCATCTCTTAATTCATCATATATTTGGAAACAATGCAAAGTCCTAAGACTAACGAAGAATATTCGACTACTCTCACATAATTTAACTATTCAGGAAGCAGAAGAACTTGAGGCTTTTTCTAAGTGGATATTAGATGTTGGAGATGGAAATCTTGGTGGTGAAAATGATGGTGATGCCACAATCGACATACCAGATGAATTTCTGATTAACGATGCTGAATTTCCTTTAGAGTCTATAAGCAAGGAAATATATGGAGATGTTATTTCTCTCCAACAAAACAGAGACCCTTCTTTTTTTCAAGAAAGAGCTATTCTCTGTCCAACTAATGAGGATGTCAACATGATCAATCAGCATATGTTGGACAAGCTAGATGGTTAGTGTGCTTTCCTTTACGTAAAATGTTTGTTTTGTTTTGAATATAGAATATAATCGTGTTGTATACGTTTTGCTTGTATGTGCAGGAGAGGAAAGAACTTATTTGAGTTCTGACAGTATAGACCCATCTGATCAAGGTTCAGTTAACGATCAAGATCTTTCTCCTGATTTCTTGAACAGCATCAAAGCCTCTGGACTCCCAAACCACAATCTTCGTCTAAAGATAGGCTGTCCAGATATGCTAATACGAAACATTGATAGTGTGGCAGGTTTGATGAATGGCACTAGACTACAGATCACTGAATTGTTTGATTTCATGGTCGGAGCGAGAGTTATAACAGGTCGTCATATTGGTGCGACAGTCTACATTCCAAGATTATCAATCACTCCATCCGACACAAAGCTACCATTCAAAATGAGGAGAAGACAGTTGCCTCTTGCTGTGGCATTTGCTATCACCATCAATAAAAGCCAAGGTCAATCATTATCTAAAGTCGGCATATTCCTACCTCGACCAGTTTTTTCACATGGACAGCTTTATGTCGCCATTTCTAGAGTCACGTCGAAGAAGGGTCTGAAAATTCTCATTCTTGATGAAGAAGGAAAACCGCAGAAAAAGACGAAGAATGTTGTGTTTAAAGAGATATATCAGAATTTGTGATCTCAGCTTTTGGTGATTCAATTTGTTTTTATTCCTTTACATCATCGACTGCAGTTTAATTTGGTTTTAGACATTTTCGTTTGGTTATGTTATTTAATAAAAATAAATTTTTTCTTCAATCAAAGTTTAATTAGTATAACGAAAATGTAATGTCATCTGCATTCCCTGTATTTGAATGTTTTTTTTTTACTTAAATGGTTCTTCTGATATATGTATCTGAAACTTAACGAGATTTGAATTTTTTCTGCTGTTTAAAAAATATTTTTTCGTATATTATAGTTTTACTGCAATTGGATCGATGGATTGATGTCTATCTAATACAAACAACTTAGATCCTCCAAAACAGTATATCCCTGGTTTTTCTAAAATGTCCATCTGATATTCTTAAGTTTATACCATACAAATTTTGCACGTATCCTAAAAATATTACCAGTTCCACGCATTCTTATAAATAGCTACTCTCACATATCAATCAGAAGCAAAAAGTAAATTTCGCAAGTTATGGGTTCCATAGTCAATCTCAGAAATTTTTTAAATGTAAATCCTTTAAAGTCATCATGGAGAGTCGCAATGAAAGTTCTTAAAACATCTGAGTCCTCTATTCCCCAAATAGGGACATCTTTTGAGATGGTTTTATCTGATGAAAATGTTTGTTGTTTCTCATTAATATATTATATCTATATACTGTTTCCATCTTCGTATAAGATTAATTCAATCCAGTTTATGTTTTAGGGTGTCAAATTACGTACAAGTTGCAAGAATTTTATTTTTGAGCTTCTCGATGATCATATTGTTGTGTGCAAAGATGATGACACTTACGATGAAGCTATAAGGAGGAGTGTAATCGAAAACACCATGTTCTTGAGGTGGTTTAAATTTTGTAAGGTTATTTCTGTAGCTAGATAGTTCAGTTTTGCTGAAATCCCAACAAAATTTGTTTGGGATAAGAGCTGGAAGTTAATTTCGGATGACATGGAGCTGAAAATGAGTAATCAGTTAAAACCTCCAGGTATATTACAATAATGAATACATATTTACTTTATATGTTGTCAAAATTTCTAAAATATTTTTTTTTCAATGTGTTACAGTTCTTTGTCTAAGCGATGAGGAAAGCGAATCCTCAACATCAGACGATTAATGTTGTTTCTAAAGAGAATGAGAAACACCACATTTCTCATCTATTTTTTTATCACAAATAAGTTACCTTTATTTTTATGCACGTTTTGAATTTATTTTGTTTTAGATATTCTCGGTCTACTACTTTATATAATAAGATATGTTTAACAAATATCTCTTTATTAAAGTTTACACCGGACATAAACATTAATCAAGTAGATCTCACAAACTATATGTATAACAAATGTGACTATATTAAAGTTTACACCGGACATACACATTAATCATGTCGATCTTACATACTATATGTATAATAAATGTGCTTATATTAAAGTTTACACCGGACATAAACCCGCCCTTTGAAAGGGCGGGTCAAACTCTAGTGAAAATTTAAACCAGCAGTGATCAATAGAATTTCAAGACTCAGCACGAGAAAGACAGAGAAATCAAACCATCAGAATCCACCAAACAAGACTCATATGAACAGATCTCAAATATGTTATTTACCCGAACAAAACACACTAATGAAGTGATAAATAATTTTGATCAAAAAACGAAGTGATAAAGAATATGGTGTTCAAAAAAGAATAAGAAATGATAAAGAATATTATTCACTTCAGAGACTAAAAGAAGAGGTAAAAAATAAAATGGACCTTTGAGTAGGAAGTGAAGAAGATGCAGCAGTGTTTTCTGTTGACATGTTAGCTTTAGATCTTCTCTCTTCTCCTCGATCTGGGACGCTTTTTGCTCGCAGGAACCCCTAATCAAAAGCTCCTCGGTCCTTTTTTTTCTTAATTATAGATGTAGAGAAGAGCTTTTACAGTGCCAACTCTAAGATGTAAACAAAGAATCTAAAAAAAAAGAATCTAAAGAAAGCCCATTCGTAGGCCAGTCAAAGCTACGAGTTCTTCTTAGCTATCTTTCCTGTAGTTCTTCGATAATTACAATGATTCTTCTTCTTCTTCCCGTTGTTTCTCTGAGTAGGACTAGGAGACGCGTTGCTTTCCTTTTCTGCAACTTTCCTTTTTTATCCGCAACAAAGTCAACTTTCCCTTTTTTATTTCATAATAAACCATGTGTGGTTTAAAAAAAACAGTCCATGGACTAACCATGTTCGGATAATGGACCTTCAATTTAACCCATTACAAGCTAAGTAATCAACGAATTCCAAAAATATTTCGCACAACTGGATATGACAGCAAGACCACTTTATTCCGTTCTAAGAGCATAATACTCAGAAATCCTGGTGTAGTCACAAATATTAATTGTTTCATGTTTCTTTTTAATGCATATATTCAGCTTTCGCTTATCTTTAAAATAAGTTCAAAACTGATGGACAAAGTAAAATTAAATTTAAATATCTTCATATATCTGCTAAAAGTCACTAAAACAACAAAACAGTTCTGAAATTATTAAAATAAACCCCTAGTAGAGAATATATTAGTTGGATCGGTAATCAGTTTCCACATTTGGTATAATATGAGTCCAATTTATTGGTGTTGGTCTAGGTGTAAAATTACTTTTTAACTATTAATGAGGAGCAAAGTTTGTTTGAAAACATGATGGCATCTGAAGTAGTATTCCAAGTAGTATTGGGACAAATATTAGTAATGATTAAGTTCAAAAATATATATATCAGTAACGATAATGTTCTAATGATATTGATGGAAAATTGCTTCGGTGATGTTCGGTTATTGTTTTCTTTTTTAGAAAAAAATCTCGTTGTAGCAGGGCAGGTTAAGAAAATTGAGATTTGATTTATTGTTTTCATATATCAAGTTATACATATTTATATTTTTGCATATACTAAGTCAAGGTGGCATTTTAGTCAAAAAAAAATCAAGGTGGCATATGATTTTTATCTGTGTTTAGAGCTAATAGTACACCGATATATGATATGTATTTTCACCAATGCATCTATTCATGCATATCTTTTTGGATAGTATTTTTGTGACAGTCCGTTCCGTGGAATATTCGGTCATGGACTTCAGGTTCAGCTGCGCACCGATCTCAACCCCTCTATTATGAGATCCCACTCTATATAATTAGGTTGTTAGTTGATGTAGCGTGTCTTATGATTCTAGTTTTTATTTTAAATGTTTTTATTTTATTTAATTGTTAGATTTATTTGAGAAGATTTTTAGTTTATCTTTTAGATAGTTTTAAAGATTTGACGTTATCAAAATCGTCAACTCTATAGCTAGTATAAATAGGAGGCTTTTGCTTACTTCATATTCAGTTTTTGGAGAGTTAATAAAAAAGACGTGCTTATCTCATAGCCTTGTTCACAGTATTCCAAAGGAATCAACGAATCGAGAAGACGAGAGAACTGGTATCCTTTGGATCAACGTTTCCCCTCGTGTCGGTATCCTATCGGATCAACGACCTTATCTATCTATACGTTACTGATGCTGCATCAGTTGGTATCATAGCCTGGTTTCTTTGATTTCTTAATCGAAGACGATTCTGGATGTCATGATGAGTAGTAGCATATATCGTATCATGAACGGAAGTCTTTTTGTTGAGACAGAAGAGAACCATGAGGTCTATCGAGAGATTTATAGAGCTCCAATTTATGACGTCTATGAAGATGATGTCCGCGTTGTCAACTTCATCTTCAATGAAAATTCTTTTGCAAATTTCGTCTGTGCAAAATTCGGGCAGGACGAGATTCGTGCAAAATTTGGGCTGAACGAGATTCGTGTAAAGTCTGTGCAGTACGAGTTCTGTGCAAAAATAGGGTGAAATCGTATTGATGAAGATTTTGTACAGAATTTTAATAATCTGTTGCGTGCAAATTTTGTGCAAAAACGGATTTGTGAATATTTAAGTTTTAAACAGTTCTGTGCAAAACATGCTATTGAAGATTCGAGGAAGAGTTTTTCTTGGAAAATATGATGGATTTAAAGACTGCAATCAAGATTCGAGGACGAATCTTCTCCAACCCGAAGAGAATGATACAGAGAGAATATTTAGGAAATATTCTTAGTATTTTCATTATTTGATTTATTTATTATTAGGATATTTATCTTTAATGGTTTAGGGTTTTTATGTTTTCTTATATATAGTTTTTTATTCTCAACTTTGTATTCAGATTTTGACTGATTAATAAAAAAGAGTTTTCCTGAAGATGTTTTTATAACTACTGTGAAGAGTATTCACAAACCCTAGTTTCCAGGTATTCTTAGAATCAACGGATCTAGTTCTATCTCTAGAAGCTTCCGCTACATCATTAGTGGGCCTCGAATCCATGACCTCACCCTTTAACCGCAGTGGAGGTCCTGAGCTCAAAAGTCTTGGGTTCGAAGCACACCAACAATCTAATTATGAAGTTAATGATAACTCATAATGGAGAGATTGAGATCGCGCGCACTGCTGTAAGTCTGGAGATTTATGGGCGAGTGTTCCACCGGACTGATTGTCACAATTGTCACAATTTCAGTCTAACCATACTGAACGATTCGAACGTACATTAAAATTAAATTCAGTTCATGGCTGACAAAAAAATCAAAGTTCATGTACTTTCAGCTTAAAATTAAAAACAAAATATCGTAAGTAATCGATCAATCCAATTATATTCATGCTTTTTCATGTATTATTTTTTCTTTTGAAAAAGTCTTTTTCATGTAATTTGATATGTATAGTTTGATGCGGATTTTTCTTGAGTTCACCCCCCAGGGTGAACCTATAGGTTCACCTTCCAATTATAATTCGCCACATCACATTCAATTTCTGGAAAAAAATAGTTAAAATAATTAGTAGTTATCGCTAAAAAAAGGAAAAACAAAAATTAGAAAACGTTGTTAACGGAGTCTTGTGATGGTAACCCTATTATTTTGTCGACGTTGTTTCTTCTGATTGATCTGATTCATCAATATAGTCGTAAGTTTCAGGTTTGATCAAGCCAAATTCTCAATAACTAATGAATTCTGCAAATTTGGTTTTGATTTCATCTTATATGTTATGCTTTCGTTTTAGTATGTAGGCTAAAACATTCACTCGATTTGGTGTGCTATTTATGTGCTTCACATTAGGTCTACAATTCTCCATTGCTAAGGTGAGATCAACGTCTTTTATTTACTTGAACTTTTATATTTTTATTTTGGTGTAATTTTACTTGAAAGTTTAGCATAACCAATTTTTTAAGGACCTTTTATTCAGCTTCTAGTACGTGGTTAGATCAGTTGCTGTTCTGGGAGGTGTTCTTCAATTCCTTCTTTTCATCTTCTTGTGTGGAATCCCAGTGTCGGTGACAGGGACGTCTCAAACTATATAGAGACCCTGTTCAAAAAAATAAAAAGACCCTTTTTAATAACCTAAAATAACTTATATATTTTTCTGACAAAATATTGCTATAATACAAAATAAATATATCAGTCTAATTTTTTTCATCTAAATAATGCCACTCTTCTAGTTTTTTTGATGCAAAATCATCGATCAAATCATCCATAAATAATAAAACAATAGAACCTGGATAGTAGTTAGATAAAAAGCTGTAGATTCTTGATTTAATTAGACAGGAACTTGAAGATTCTTCTTCTTCTCTTCTCGACAGAAGCTGCTTAGTTCTTCTTTGTGTTTACAATTTTTTTTTTTTTTTAGAAAAGTTGGTTAATATATTATATATTTCTCTCACTATTTGTAACCACTAATTAATAATAATTCCCTAAACATAATCAAATTGATATATTAACTTTCTAAACTTACATCAAATATTAAAAAATCACCAACAGCTATTTTTTACTTTCCAAATTTTATTTTTGATATAAATGCTAATCACTTCCTAACTTATTGCATTTTTTTGTTGGTTATGTTATCAAAATCAAAATTTTAATTATATGTATATTTACTGGTTAATAAATACGAAAAATAAATTTAAATATAACTATCTGATTTTTTTATAAATATATGATTTTATACTTATAGCTATTACTAAAATAAAATAAAATTATGGGCCCTCTCAAATTTTGGACCCTGTTCGACCGCACCACTTGCACGTGCAAAAAGACGGCCCTGGTCGGTGAGTTCCTTAATTACACGTGAACCAAAAGAGAATATTTGCTGTGTTGTTTATTATTCAATAAGCACCATTTAGTTTTATGTTACTTAAATTGTCATATCTTTGTATCAGACGTGCACCACCATAAATCTTCTCTGTGGCTTGCATATTCTCCTTGCTTTTTTTTCTAGTATTAAACGTGGTTTGACTATAGAATTTGATATTGTTTTGATGTATGTGTTTTACTAGATATTGTTTTTATTTGGGTTACATTTATTCTTTAATTTAAAAATAATTTTGGCTCACTAAAGCATCCTGAATATAGTACATGGTTATGTATGCTCTATAATATAAATATGATAATGTTAAAATGGTTTATGCAGATTGCAATGGAGAACAATCAAGTAAGTGGTCAAGAAACTGTTCTTGATGTTCAATGTGGATCTAGTTTACAAGTCTCGGGTGATTTCAGTTTGATAAACCAAAAATCAGTTGAGTTTTCTGCTGAGGAAGACGATGGTTCACTCAGTGATGACGACGCTGAGCTCAGTGATTTTGGGGGAAAATATGAACTAGCCAACAAAGAGGATCTACTTGAAACTGGAGATTTTAATGCTTTAGAAGCAAATAATGAGAATGAGAAGAAAGATGAACTTTGTATTGGAATGGAGTTTAGTTCTGAAGATACTGCGCATATGGTTTATAGTAAGTATGCAGGCAATCATGGTTTCAACGTAAGAAAAAAAAGGAGGACCAAAAAAAAGAAGATGGAAAGGTAGCACGGATTCTGTATGTATACTCAAAAGAAGGGGTTAGGAAGGAGCCTAAGGTCAATAGAACTTTTACCCGACCAGTCACAAGGTGTGGTTGTAAAGCTCATATGGCTTGCTACCTTTGGAGCAGTGGAAGATATAAGATTGTGTCTTTTGAGCCGATTCATAACCATGACTTAGTGAAAACACCTATGAAGCATTTGTTGAAGGGAAATCGAGCAGTCACTGTCTCTCAAAAACAACATGCTAATGATGCCGAGATGTCAGGAATTTCAGCAAAAGCAACCATTGAAATGATGAGCAGAGAAGTTGGGGAAAGAGAAAATCTGGGTTTTCTGGATAAAGACTATCGCAATTACTTATACCGTAAACGGATGGCAGAAATGGTAAAGGGGGATGCTGGAGCAGTTTTAGAATACTTCCAGAGAAAAAAAGAAGATAATTCCTCTTTTTTTTATTCGATGCAACTTGATGAGGATGATATGATCACTAATATCTTCTGGGCAGATGATCGGTCTATAAGCGATTACAATCTCTTTGGAGATGTCGTTTGTTTTGACACAACTTATAAGACCAATGAGTATGATAGACCATTTGCTCCATTTGTTGGGGTAAATCATCATAAGCAAACTGTTGTGTTCGGATCTGCTCTCTTATATGATGAAACCACTGAGTCTTTTAAGTGGCTCTTTGAGACTTTTCTTGGAGCAATGTCTGGAAAACAACCGAAAATGATTTTTACAGACCAATGTGCAGCAATGGCGAATGCAATAGTGAAAGTGTTTCCAGAAACAAAACATAGGTTATGTGTCTGGCTTATTTACCTAAATGCTGCAAAGAATTTAAGTCGTGTATTTCACGGAGCAAACCAGTTTGCCATGGATTTTGGAAAGTGTGTATATGACCATGAGGAAGAAGAAGATTGGTTATTGGCGTGGAATGATATGCTCAATAAGCATAAGCTGACAGAGAATACTTGGCTGAAGAATTTGTTTGAGGTGAAAGAAAAATGGGCAATGGTATACGGTCGTCATACTTTTACAGCCGATATGGTGAGCACACAATGTAGCGAAAGTATGAATAGTACTTTGAAAGGATACTTGAAGCGCAGTTTTGACTTGTTGACCTTCTTTAAACACTATGAGAGAGTGTTGGATGATAGGCGATATAAAGAACTAGTTGCTGACTTTGGCATGATGAATACTTCGCCAGTATTAGTTGCTTCTGTAGAGATGTTGCAGCATGCAGAAGAAGTGTATACACCAGAAGTGTTTATCATGTTCCAAAAGGAATACATGGTCATCGTTGATTATGTTGCAAAAAAGAGCAGTAAATCTGAGATGATGTATGGATACAATGTATCTTATCGTGGTGGTGCACGAGATCATTTGGTCAAGTATGATGCTGCAAACCAAACGATACATTGTAGTTGCATGAAGTTTTCATTTGCTGGGATCTTATGCCGTCATGCATTGAAAGTCTTGGACAAAAAGAATGTTAAAAGAATTTCACCTACTTACATTCTGAATCGATGGAGTAAACAGGCAAAAGCACAAACAGTATCTTATTATCATTCAGAGACACCTGATGAAGCAGTGGAGCAATCGATTGGAAAGCGATATAGTCATATTTTTCATACTTTCCGTGAGATTGCATCTGTTGCTGCTGAACATATAGAGCTGACATTGTGTGCAGATAAATATGCGATTGAGTTGCTAAAAAAACTGGAGAAAAAGAAAAATGAACTTGTGAGAACTAATAAATGGATGGTAGAAGAAGAAGTAGAACAAGAAGATGATGAGGATGTTCCAAATGTATGTGGAATTAAAAGGAAAAATCCATGTGGGAGACCAAAGAACCAAAAAGGCGGACCCCATGGTCGATTTAAAAGTGTTCTTGAAAAGAAAAAACGTGCTACGTCTAGTTCATCAAGTAAGGCTAAAGCGGAAAAAAAAATTATCATTTCAGGTATTGATGTATTATTAGTTTTTGGTTTATATCAATTTTCATCAAAATGTGACTAATCAATATATGTATATACTAATCATTGAATAAATTGATAAATGCCCCAGGAATCAACTCCTATAGCTGATATCCAGTTATATTTTGGTACCGCTAGTCCGATCTTACATGAGCCATTTTTCTCTCAAGTACCCCAGGTAAAAATTTCATTATATTAGTATTTATACTTTAGTTATATGTCAATATTTGTGTTTCAAAAAGAAAAGTTATATGTCAATATTTAAAAGTTGGATAAATCATTTAGAAGTCAACTTCTGCTCCCGATACCCAGTTATCTTTTGCTTCCACTGGTCCGATCATATGTAATGAGCCATTTTTCTCCCAAGAAGCTCAGATAAAAAAATTAATTATGTCTAGTATTTAATTTAGTTATATGTCAATATTTACAAGTTCGATAAATGATTCAGGAACCAACTCTTAATCCTGATATCCATGTATCTGTTGCTGCCACCAATCTAGTATTACATAGTGGGTCATTTTTCTCGCAGTTACTCCAGGTAAATATTTGATTCTACTTGTTATTTTATGATTAAGTTACATGTTCTCTAAATATAAATATATATATTTTTTTTATTTGCAGGAAGTGGTCAAGAATTATGGCGATGGTTTATCGAAGGACTTCGACAAGAATAATGGTGATACTTCTTAGGGTCGTGGTTTTATTGATTTTTTGTGTTTTTGAATAAAAGATGTTTTGGACAACCAACCATTATACGTTTTTGACGTATACATGTTGCCATTTTCGAACTCTTTGCATATTCCTTGAGCTTTTATTGCAGAGTACTAATTTTAACTTATTTTCACACCACTGGCCACTACATTTCTTCTAGAGAAAACTGATTTTTTCACTTACATTACACAGCATTGACCCCTATATATTTATAGAGAAAACATCACACTCTTGATCTTTTCTACAGCCTTGGTTTAACTTATATACTTTGGAGTACTAATTTTCATATACAGCACATATGTTACATATATATAGCACATACGGTTGACTTATACTTTGGCTACTACACAACAACCAAACTCAAAGACTTTTAAACTCTTAAAACAATAGCTCCCGTGACTTTTTGCTCTTCTTTTGATCAATCGCCAAAGTTCAGTTTAGGAGTTTGATCCTTGTTTTTTTTGTTTTTGGTTAAAAGAGTTTGATCCTTGTTATTCCTCGATCTCTGTTGGGAATCTTCTTATCCCCTGGACCAATCCCTTTGACTACATTAACAAAACCCAGTGATATATTTAAAACTCACTGACATAAATTCCTCTAAGATTTAGGGTTTAATATTTAAAATTTATGGTTTAGGGTTTGGTATTTGTTGACGGTTTACCAATATTAAAAAAAAAATATTTAATTTTCGTAATTAAATACTATTTTTATTTATTTTAAAACATAATCTTATTTCAGAAAATTATAGTTATTTGGTTTCTTTATTTAAAAGATACTAAATCTAAATGACTAAATCCTATTGATTGGTGAACCTAGAGGTTCACCCTAGGGGGTGAACACAAGTATTTTTCTTTTTTTAATCTCCCCTTTAATCTAGAATCAGTGTATGCTAATAGAATATTTGATAATGAACAAGATCTAGCCAGAGTCTTTGTCTCATATTTGTGTCAATCGATTTATTTCCAAGTTTTGATTACATGGACTTTAAACATGGTAGCACTAAGAGAGTCTATTTGACATGATTTGTGTATTTTGTAGATCCAGTACTAAGTTTGGATTCGAGTGTGTTGGACTTTGACATTGAAAATGAGATTATATATTGACAAAAAAATGAGATTATCTATTGAGTAAATTTATACTTCTTTTTAATGAATGTAAATATTTATTCACAAAATACCATTTGTAACATTAAATGCATTTATAGCTTAAATCGACTTAAAAATAAAGTGGTGAGCACATCCTAAATTTGAAAAAGGTTGTGTAATGAAAGTAAGAACAAAAACGACCACAGTGGGAGTCGAATCCACGACCTTCTGATCCGAAGTCAGACGCGCTAATCCACTGCGCTATGCGGTCGAATTGTTAATGACGGAATAATGAGTTACTTGATTACTCTTTCGGTTTTAGGTATATTATGGGTTACTTGTTGTACAAGATTCTAAACTTGGGATTGGGAGGCTGTTCAATCTATTGGCTTATGATTTTTCTTTTCCAGTAATCCAAAATTAGGATTTTCTTGAAAACTGTAGTCTAATTGTTAAATTTCATCTTGAAAGCTAAGAACTTCGGAACATTTGCCCCGTCTTCAGACTCTTCACGCCTAAAAGTCTTGTCCAAGAAAGCTCACTGACACTTATGAGGCTTTGAGTGAGCACTTCGGAAAGGTAATATGAGAAATAGACCACGAGTTTAAATTGTACAACAATACTTGATTTGGTATTTCCAGCATTCTTTTTCTACTCAATATAATGGGGTTGATTGGTAAGTGCTGTGGTTGTTTTGGATAGCCAATTTTTCTTTTTGCAGTATTTTTTTAGAGCAATCAAACTCTAAATCTAAAAATTAAAGATACATTCAAAAAGTTAGAAAATAAAAAATGTTAGCTTTTTAAATCAAATTTTCTACCGCTTTTATTTAGTGTTTTGAAAATAAATTCTACAGCAAAATAATTAAAGCCAAAATAATGAAACTCACAGCATATTTTCTAAAGTATAAAAACTAAAAGTACAACACCAAACAATAAACCCCGATACGTTATTGCAAACTCTGAAAAATATTACAGAAGTATTCACAATTCGCCTAGCTTCTTTGTATTATTAGGCGGCTTTTTAAAATGGGCTCTTCCCTAATAAGTTGATTGATAAATATAATGGGCCTTTGAGGAGCCCAACAGTAGTGGTAATTTCGTAAATATCCTATTTAGTCGTTTTGTAAATGTTTTCTAATATCTTGTTATCACACTGTGTAAACATATCTTCCGTTCTTCGATCTCCGATTTACAGATTTAATAAGCGATAATACGAGATCCCAAGGTCTATTCTATTCTCCTGCAGATTAATCTGCAATCATGGTGAGTACTGAGTACTGTAAATCTCTCTTCTCTTCAGATCTCTCGTGTGAATCCGTGTACGATGCGATCTCGAGAGATCGTGTAATCCTCAGATCGCATGTTTCGCATCGATTCGTGTAATGTGATATTGTCTTGTGGTTTCTATAGACATTTTTTGTTTGTGTGGAATTGGAATTAAGGATCTGGATCGGGTTTTAGGATTTAGAGCTGTGTTTACCATCTTGTTTGTAGTTGAGTACTACTACTGACTATTCTTTTTGTTTTTGTTTTTTTTTTTGTTGAAACAGCCTCTCAGACTCGAGATCAAGGTATTGATTGATATACTATTTACTTACTCTGTTTCGGAGATTTCTATTTAGAGATCATTCACTCTGTTTTTTTTTTTTGGATCAGAAAAAATTTGCTCAAAGATCAGAGAGGGTGAAATCTGTGGATCTGCATCCCACAGAACCATGGTAATTTTTATCATCCATCTTAGTTGTAGTGATTGGAAAACAACTTTTGACCACTTTGGTATCCTTGTGGAGTGTGTTTTTTTTTTTTTTGAAGTTTCATGACTAGAATCTGATATCACATTATCTTTGCAGGATTCTAGCAAGTTTGTATTCTGGAACCATGTGTATATGGAACTACCAGACACAGGTTGGTGAATCATTTCATTTCAGTGAACTAGTTTGTTATAAGGATTAAGGAATGACCAAAAGTGCGACTGAAAGATTATATTTCTTACTGTGTAATCTAATGAGGTCTTGCAGTCTCCTCATAAAACTTATTCTAATTTGAATATCTTGTTTGATAATCCTCAGGTGATGGCACAGTCTTTCGAGGTGACCGACTTACCAGGTATACGTCTTTCTTTCTTTCTTTCTTTCTTTCTTTCTTTCGTCTGCTTCTTTACTTATAGTGTTTTATTTTGTTTACTGTTTGTACTATGTAGTCTTGTCTAGTTTGTTACTTATGCTGATTTATTATATTATGACTTTGCAGTTCGGTCAGCCAAGTTTATAGCACGAAAGCAATGGGTTGTGGCAGGAGCTGATGATTTGTATATCCGTGTGTACAATTACAATACCATGGACAAGGTTAAAGTGTTTGAGGCTCATTCAGACTACATTAGATGTGTGGCTGTTCATCCGACCTTACCATATGTGCTGTCATCTTCTGATGATATGCTTATCAAGCTTTGGGACTGGGAAAAGGTTTGGGCTTGCACTCAGATATTCGAGGGACACTCGCACTATGTTATGCAAGTCACTTTTAATCCAAAAGACACCAACACTTTTGCTAGTGCATCACTTGATCGCACCATAAAGGTGCTGAGCTGAAATTGTCTTTGCTTGTAATTTGATTATGGCTTAGTCTGCATATGGAGTCAGAAAGTGTTAAGCTCATTCTATGTTTACTTGCTTGTTCATCTTCAGATCTGGAATCTTGGTTCTCCCGACCCAAATTTTACGCTGGATGCCCATCAGAAAGGAGTTAACTGTGTAGATTATTTCACCGGTGGCGACAAGCCCTATTTGATTACCGGCTCTGATGATCACACTGCTAAGGTCTGCTTCCTGTCCACTGCTCTGTTAAATGAGACGTTTCCACTGGACATTATGTGCTTTCAGGTTATTTACTAGTTGAATTTGGTGACTCAGGTCTGGGACTACCAAACAAAAAGTTGTGTCCAGACACTAGACGGACACACACATAATGTATCGGCAGTATGTTTCCATCCAGAGCTTCCTATTATAATGACAGGGTCCGAAGATGGCACCGTTCGCATCTGGCATGCAACTACGTACAGGTAATTATAATATGAAACCTCTTCTTTGTTGGACATTTTAATATTTTGATGCTTCCTGTTTGCCCTAATTTAGTCATTTTCAGTTTGGCTTTCCTCCAGTTTCTTATATTGTCCTTGCGTTTGTTATCCAAATTTCGTAATGTCTATGTTTTTTCTTGTAGGCTAGAGAACACATTAAACTACGGTCTCGAGAGAGTATGGGCCATTGGTTACATTAAAAGTTCACGCCGGTAAGTTTTTGGATTTCCCCCCCCCCCCCCCTTTTATTAAGAACTCATGCTTGTCAGGCCTGTTATCCGGGAGTAGAAATTCTCTATCAGTTGATAGTAAAATATTATTCATTGAATTTTTGCTTATGGTGTTCAATTTTTTGACACCCCTGTCGTTGTTCTTTGTTCTACCTAACTTTTACAATTTGTAAAGATTAGTGTTGTTAGATACTGATAGCGTGGCTTGTTTTTAGTACTCCATTGAATTGTCCTGCAAAACCATAAAAACCTTACTGTTTTCACTTCACAGTGTTGTGATCGGATATGATGAAGGAACCATCATGGTTAAACTTGGACGAGAAATTCCTGTCGCAAGCATGGACAATACTGAAAAAATCATATGGGCTAAGCATAATGAAATTCAAACTGCGAACATAAAAAGTATTGGTGCAGGTTACGAGGTCTAGGCTGTACTTATAACTCTTCTCTGCCACATGATGACTGATTTTTTTATTTGTTTGCCTTATGCTGTTATCCTTTTCTTCTCTACTTTAGGTTACTGATGGAGAGAGGTTGCCATTGGCTGTCAAAGAGCTGGGGACTTGTGATCTATATCCACAAGTGAGTGTTACTATTCAGCATTTGGTCCAATGGTTTTGTGATGTTTTAGGGATGTTTTAGGGAATTATATAGTTTATCTGAGCAAAAGATTTTTGCATAGCTGGTATGATTGGCACGTGCCTTAGAGTTGTGGGTATCGTTGAGCCGTGTCATCTTCAGAATATATATTTGTTCTCGACTTATCTGTGTCTCATTTGTGGGTATTCTGACTCTCAGAGCTTGAAGCACAATCCGAATGGGAGGTTTGTCGTAGTCTGTGGAGACGGAGAGTATATAATCTACACTGCTTTGGCTTGGAGAAATAGGTCATTTGGTTCTGGACTGGAATTCGTTTGGTCGTCTAAGGGGGAGTGTGCGGTTAGAGAAAGCTCATCAAAGATCAAGACATTTAGCAAAAATTTCCAAGTTCGTTTTCCCCTTCTGTCTGTTCTTAGACGTTTTGCTAGAGCATGTTTCTATAGTTTTTATTGTTGTCATGGTGATAGCTATTTGCGGATCTAGCTCACTCACAAAAGATCTTTTCAGGAAAAGAAGAGTATCCGCCCTACTTTCTCAGCTGAGAAGGTCTTTGGAGGAACCTTACTAGCTATGTGTTCAAATGATTTCATCTGCTTTTATGATTGGGCGGAATGTAGGCTGATTCAACGTATTGACGTCTCTGTAAAGGTACCGTAGTTAGCTTGGCTCAGTTTGTTGTGAGAAGTTTACTTAGTGGCATATTTATATAGTGGAAATTGATGTCACTACCTTCGGTTAGTGTCCTCGTTTGTTTCTTCTCTGATTCTTAGTGTTTCAATGTACTGTTTGCAGAATCTTTATTGGGCTGACAGTGGTGATTTAGTAGCCATTGCTAGTGACACGTCATTCTACATCTTAAAATACAACGTGAGGATCATGTCCAACATACTCTGAATTTCTCTATGCAATTCTTAGACTGTCAAAGTGCTAACTATGGTGTTCATATTTTACAGCGCGAGTTAGTTTCCTCACATTTTGATAGTGGAAGATCTACTGAGGAAGAAGGTGTTGAAGATGCTTTTGAGGTTCTCCATGAGAATGATGAACGTGTTAGGACAGGTTTATGGGTTGGTGACTGTTTCATTTACAACAACTCTTCCTCGAAGCTTAACTATTGTGTCGGAGGCGAGGTATTGTGCATATCTTTTGCTTACTTTAATTTGACTGTTGTTATGAACAAATTCTGATGGTAGTTGCTAACATCTGAATGCTAGGTCACCACAATGTATCATTTGGACCGCCCAATGTATTTGTTGGGCTATCTTGCAAATCAAAGTCGGGTTTTCCTTGTAGACAAAGAATTCAAGTACGTACCTAGCTCTGGTGTGTTTATTTCAGATTGGTTTAAAAGTTTCTGATATCTCTTCTCTTTTATGTTTGGGGATGCAGTGTTATAGGATACACGTTGTTGCTAAGCCTGATTGAGTACAAGACCCTTGTGATGCGAGGTGATCTAGACAAAGCCAGTGAAATATTACCTACGATTCCTAAAGATCAGCATAACAAGTAATTATTATCAATTAGTATCTAAACTTTTATTGTTTGTATGCTGTTCATTATTTATTGCACTTAATCTTTTGTTCTGTGATGTCGTTGGCAGTATTATAGTTTAATGATTCCTATGCTTCTTTAGGAAGTAATATAATGATTGTTCTTTTAGAAGTAGGTGGTGTCTAGATCTATTTAGTCTGATGCTGAACATTGCTGCAAATCTGTGATTGTTGTTTATATCTCTTTATTTATTTCTTAATTATTGTTCATTATCAGTGTTGCTCATTTCCTGGAGTCACGAGGAATGGTTGAAGATGCTCTGGAAGTTGCGACAGATCCCGACTACAGATTTGAGTTGGCCATTCAACTGGGTAGGCTTGAGATTGCACAGGTGTGGTGATTAAGATGTGTTTTTGCTTCTGTTATATTGGCCATACGTTAACGTACTTTTGATTATTTGCTTCTAGGAAATCGCTGTAGAAGCACAGAGCGAGTCAAAGTGGAAGCAATTAGGAGAGTTAGCCATGTCTTCCGGAAAGGTACATCATCTTTTCTATTATGAATTACATTATTATTCTGAATTTATTTCGATAGAGTGGGAGGAGCAGAGAGCATTATGATGTTAAAAAATACCAGTTTCTTGCCCCCATGATTTCACCAGCTAACTCGTTGCATTTGTATGTCATCATGACAGCTACAAATGGCAGAGGAATGCATGGAGTATGCAATGGATTTGAGTGGTTTGTTGCTACTTTATTCTTCTATTGGAGATGCCGAAGGTGTGTCAAAACTTGCAACACTTGCTAAAGAACAAGGGAAGAACAATGTCGCCTATCTTTGCTTGTTCATGCTGGGTAGATTGGAAGATTGTTTGGACTTACTAGTGGAGAGGTATTTCATTAGTAGTATTCACTTGGGAGTTCCTGAAAAATCAAGCTCTGTTGACCTTTGCGTATCTGTGTGACGATGTAATCTTTGTCCAGCAAGCGGATACCAGAAGCTGCTCTGATGGCAAGATCATATCTTCCAAGCAAAGTATCTGAGATAGTAGCTCTTTGGAGGAAAGATCTCAGCAAGGTTTTTTTTCTTTGATCCTATAGTCTATGTGGATTTGTGGTCATGGAGAAAGATTGTTGTTGTTTTTAAAGTTGCCTATCACTTGTACACAGATTAATTCAAAAGCAGCAGAATCTTTGGCTGATCCCGAGGAGTACTCAAATCTTTTTGAAGATTGGCAAGTTGCTCTTTCTGTCGAAGCTAAAGCTTCAGAGACTAGGTAATCAAACAGAGTATCTTTTGTACTAAGCTTACTGATATTTTTCCGCATGATTATACAGTGAGATACTTAGACCTGTCTGTAATCTGACTATTCGTGGGTTTACGCAGGGGAGTTTATACACCTGCAGAAAATTATCCTAGCCAAGCTGATAGATCTTCGATGACCCTCGTGGAGGCCTTTAGAAACTTGCAAGTTGAGGAAGAGGAATCATTGAAAATGGAGATATCGATCATCACGAGGTGGCCCATTCATTTATCCTGCGTAATTTGTTAATCAAACAGCTGAATCTCTTGTCTTCTTCTCAGGAGGAGGTAGTAGCAGAAGCAAACGGTGATGAAGAGAAGAACGATGAGGATGTAGAGGAACATCATCACGAAGAAAAGGATCAAGAAGAAGTTGTCGATGGTGACTCAACCGATGGAGCGGTGCTAGTTAACGGAAGCGAGGCTGACGAAGAGTGGGGTACGAATAATGAAGGAAACCCATCAGCCTAAAATAGCAAGTTAGTCAAGGCCAATGTTGAAAGAGTCTTAAATTTTTTTGTCTTCTGGTGATTGATTTTGATTCCCCAAATGATGCATTTTCTAGGAACATGATACCCAAGTAGTTGTATCCACGACTTGACTTGGGTTCTTAAAAACCTAATATCTGCTTCATCTTTTTTTGATTACTCAATGTCCGGTTCTGACTATTCTTTTATTTAATGATCTTTATGGTTCGTTTGTGTGTTTTGTTGCAGTGCTTACACCGCGTCAGTAGAGATTACAGTTTATGGGAATGGCTATTATGGAGGCAATGTTCTTTCTTTCTTGAACCACATTCATTCAAGTATTTGAATCCATTTGTAATAAAAGTTCTATTTTTGGACTATATTAAGTTTTCTTATTGGAGATGATTTAGATGAAAAGAGAGCCGAGAGAATTGGTAGTGTGACTAGTTCCTTTATTGTCGTTTCTTTTGCATTGAGGGAGATTCATATATAATATTATTACGTTTTTCATCAAAAAAAATATATATATATTATTACATGTTTTTGTTCTTTATTACAACAAATACTTCCAGTTTCATCTGATTGTTCTTTTTAATGCATGTAATATTCATGTTCAAGCAGCACTTGTAAAATGTGAAGCTAGGATTTGAGTAGAAGTTGATTCGTTGATTTAGCTGAAGCATATTACGTTTAAAACAAAAAAAAAGTTCATTTTTCATTAAGTAAAATAGAAATATTAAAAAATCCTTAATATTTTATTTAACAATCATTGAATCAATTTACATGTGTTTCTTGAGAGGAAAAGACAAGGAAGGTTGATGTCAAAGAATCTGAAAAGACTAAAGATGAGGATAATGGACATCTGATGAGAAAGTTATTCATGCTGATGTAGACCACACGGTCTCAGGCAGGTGTTACAAACTTTAGCAATGCTGTTGAAGGAACCGACAGAACAGATAAAAAAACGGTGATAATAATGATGACTCTTTCAGTTCGTTCCAACAGCCTTCAAGCAGCAAGCATGGACAAAAAGGAATCACATTCGCTTGTGTGAATAGTGTAAGCGAAGGGAAACGTGGTCTCTCTACATTAGGCATTGAAGTTCAAAGATCCAGCGATCATTGAAGAGTTTAGTGTAGCCATTGAGAGACATAAAGACACTAAACTGGTAAAAGAAGCAGCTCTTCCTCTGAAAACATCTGAGAACTCTCCAACAGCTACAGATGCTTGAATAGAACATGTGGAAAACACTCCTCTTTGCCTTTTGTGTCTTGCTTTTAAGTAGTTGAATTTTGAGGCAGAGGAAATTAGAGATTTGAGGATGTTTGTTGTTGTTTTTTTATTTTCAACAGTTGTTGAGACATTTTCTTGTATGAGACTAGGTTCTGTTTCGATCTCTTTATATAAAACATTTGAATGCTTCTCTACATCCGGTTTCACACCTAGTTTTTGAAGGCACTTGGTACATACCATTATTTGGCTTTTCAAGAGATTTTTTTGTGTTCACTGTTCTCTGATCCATTGCCATTATCAAGAGATTCTGTTTCTGACAGTTCTTGGTTCTCACAGCTGGAAAGAACACAGA
Source organism: Hirschfeldia incana (assembly GCA_026261945.1). Lineage (NCBI taxonomy): Eukaryota > Viridiplantae > Streptophyta > Magnoliopsida > Brassicales > Brassicaceae > Hirschfeldia > Hirschfeldia incana. The sequence continues at coordinate 241,249 of JABCMI010000128.1, read as the reverse complement.
GCGTTTCTGGTTATACCAGCGCCGACAGTCATGTGTCTGTGGCTATTTCAATTAATAAGATGTAGCATAGAGGAGATCCTCGCTGAAGAATCTGCACTCCAGGTTAACAAGAATTTTTATTGAGCAACAAGAAAGAGTCACCTTTAATCTCAAAAGACTATTTCCTCTCTTTCTGATCTTTTTTTTTTTCTGCAGGGACCGGAGACTGACTATAGTCTCACAAAGTCATTGACTTAACAAGCTAAGAATCATAGGAGAGAAAAGGAATCTCAATGCAGACAATAACATAGCTCCACTTCATCCTCTTTCTTACACAAGCGTATCAGCAGTTACGTCAGCAACTGTAGAGAGCCTAATTAGAGCTAAACTCAAAAGAGCTTCGTGTCTTAACAGCTCGTGGCACATGAATATTCTAAAAAGATTCTCGTGTCTTAACAGCTCAGGTCCGTTCAGTTAGATTTCTAGGTCAGCTAAGTACAGAAATGTCATACTAGCGTTTCATCTAAGATATGCGGATTTCAAACTAACTTTTTATTTGTTTGTATATCACCATGACAGCTTTAAAAGGCAGATAAGTGCATGAAGTATGCGATGGATCTTGAGTGGTTTGTTACCGCTTTGTTCTTCTCTGGGAGATCAAGAAGAACAGGGGACGAACTTGGAAGATTGTTTGGACTTATTAGGTATAACTCTTTTTTGTCAGCTTTTTTTGAGTGTGAGTATTAAACATGAAATCATGTATAGTATATGCATATTTTGGAAAGTAAAAATAATTTGTATATTTTTTTTGGTAATTGAAAATTATCTCATGTATTTCTCTCAAATAAAAATGTAAGAATTTGAATAAATAACAATAACAATGGACTTGATAGGTGCAATTAATCTGATTAAAAATCAAATAATATCAAATGTATAGTATTTTAAGAGTTACCTCAGATGGTCCCAGCAAATTAATGAAATACAATTTTTTTGTTACAACCACATTGTATTCTCGACGTGATCATGAATCGCAAATACTTTAACACAACACCTACGCTTGTTTGTTTTATCGCGAACACCACCTTCGATATGAACTCTTCTAAAGCTGTTTTGGTTCATGTCATAGTAGTAAACATACAATGACTTATCAAAGTAATACTTACATTGAGTTGCATAAATCTCTCCAGCAGGGGTGGCACCAGTGAAGGTATCCACATCAGCTCCTAACAAGTCCAATGGGTAGTTAGGCAAGCAAAGGATTGTTCTCGACCATTCCTGTTTTTCAGGATCATCCATTATCCAGATACTTGTGTCGCCGCCGTTACAACATATGCATCCCAACTTACCTAGGTGGTTTACCAGACGTTGATAATCAAGAGGAGTCAACATTGCTTCTGACAATGCTTTTGGAACCAGGATGCGATCAAATCTTTCGGACCTAATGTCGAAACTCAGCAACAGTGCCTCACGACTTTTTCTGTATGCGCTGTAGTATATAGTCCCGTCGATGCATACACTGTAGTCGTTTGGATAGGAATCTTCATCAATGCCTTTGACTTTCCTCCAAGATTGCTGACATCCCAATGTGAAAACATGATAAGTTAGTTTCTGCTCGTCACAGTTGATAATAATGGACAAGACTTTGTATTGATTCGTGATAGGGTCGTAGCCAAAGAAGCAGGAACTTAATCCAGGTGGGGCTTGGATCTCGGGTAACGGAAAAACCTGCCTTGTGGTAGGGTTGTAGATGGTAACCTGATGAGATTCTGAAGAAGAGCAACAAATCAAGCCTCGGGAGTATTGATAGTGGAAGGAGCTTGGATGATGTGGTCGAGGGATAGTTACTACATTGTCGGTGGTGGTCGGAGAGAAAACAGGTGAAACAGTGAAGAACGTTTCAGGCACACAATGGTGGAAGATAAAGATGGGGAGCTTCGGGGGAGGATGTCTGACAACGATAGACTCGATGAAGTCTCTGCGGCTGACGATAATGGTTGACCATTGCTTGGAGACGCTTCGGAACCTCACAAGTGACTTTGCCGGTAGTTTCTTGAGTATCTCCACTATTATATCCAAAGGAAGAAGACACAAATCTCCCCGTCCTTCTTCATCTCCGGTGACTGTCTTTCGTGTCCTTTTGCAAACACTTAACATGGGAGAAAAAAAAAAGCGTGAAGAAACGAAACGGCGAAGAAAAGATACGTATATATATATATATATTAGGGTTTATTTACTCTTTGACCGTATGATGCGAACCCACCCAGTACACTTTGGAGCTAGAGCTCGATCTAATAATGGTTAAATATATTTTAGGTATATAATATATTAAGAAAGAAGAAACAGTTTTGAAGTCCTACAAATATATACGAAACCCGGAAGAAAAGACAATATATGTAAATGTTTGTGTTGACAAAAAAAAATGTAAATGTTTGTAGGGTTTATGCTATTACGAATTTTTCCTTATGGCTGAAAGATAGGAAAATAGAAAGACAAAACAAGTGCACTCTGGAGCTCGATCTAATGTTAGATTTGCACAGAAGTCAGAACCAACTCAAAAGCAAAAGAAGTGTCTGAATAAGGAAACCACGAAATTTTGGAAAATCCTTATGATTCCTTTTCTTTTGGTCCAAGCTTCATAACCCTGAACGTAAAAAGAGCCTATGAGCTAAACTTTTAAACTAGGCTTGCGTAATCAACCTTCAGATTCATCTGATCAGTGATTGAGAAATACTCTTCTCGTTTTCATTTTGCCTATTTGCCGCTGAAACACAAATAAGCACTCGAAATAAACACATCAAAATAACTACCAAAAAGACTACACTCTCTCCAAAACCTTAATGTCTGAATGAAGAACAAGAAGTAAAGGATAGCCGCTAACATCATACCAACCGATAGTATAGCTTATTAATTACTAAAGAAAATGTTGTTTATTACTAAAGCTATTGAAGCAGAAGTAAGATGAGAGAAACTTATTTATTATCTATAGACATTGCCACAATATAGCTTAGGTTGTAAGAATTGGAGGCATGTAATCAGATTTAGTACCGAGGATACGAGCTTTTGTGTCAGGAAAGCATTCACATCCAGGAAGCTTAGTGATGTCTCCTTGACTAGAAATACCTATCGGGTAGCGAAGTAGATGACCAGGAAGGTCATGTTCAAGTGATTCACTCGAGTAAAGATCCCAATACTTATCAGCAATGCGGTTAACTTTCTTGACACATTCTTGGCTCGATGGATCGAGGAAAGTTTCATCAAGCATTCCTAAGTGTTCATACCACAACGACATGCGGAACCCATGGATTTGACCCCGAGCTGGTTGTCTTACCGAGAGATGATATGGTTGATAACCTCCCATTGCTATCTCTGAGTCTCTTGCACCATCCATTGATCTTTGGTTGATATTTGCGGATCCAATAATAATGTACTCATCGTACTGTAAAATGAGACGTTAAAATATTTAATTAAATATAAGATTAATAAAAAGAAATATAGTAGAATAATATTGAAATACTTTTATTCAAAAATATTGTGTAAATGAGTTTTTTTTTAAATAGCATTAATTGAAGTAAATTTTTTTTTTCATCATTGTATTTGGATTTTGATTTATTGATTAGGTTTAAGGTTAAGTATTTAGAAGATGAAGTTAGGGTATGGAGTAATTTACCCTTTAATCATTTTATCTGTTAATTAAGTACCATTTCGAAAAGGTTCTCCTTATATGCTTTTTGTTACTTTTTTTTATGCTATCTAAGGCATTTTCCAAAATATAAATTCTGAAAGAATTAAAACACTCACCGATCATCATTTTAGTGTGGACATAGATCATGAAGCGACGTGCTTCGTGCGCACGGATATAGTCTGAGTCCGGTTCAGGTTTTTCTGTAGGCTCATACTCTCCATCTTTCTTGACCTCTCTGTTCCCAAGGCAGAAGAATGTTAGATAATCTCTTGGATCCTCTTCTTCTAGACCCTTTTCTCTAAGTGCTTTGATCACATATCTTTGTACATCATCTCCATTGTCCTTCTCTGCCAATCTAGTATAGCTTGTACTGAACCACTCTCAGGTATCCCTTCAGGCCACATTGGAACAACAACATAAACCTTAAACCTCTCACCAGATTTGATCTTGCTTACAATCTTCAACGATAGCTCCTTTGGAATCAAATGAAGAGCATTGATCTCCTCAGGTTTGATTCCATCTGCACTCCAAGCAAATGAGCTTCCTAGGAAGTACTGGTTTTTGATGTAGATGAAGTCTTTAGCTCTTCTAATGGCATGAATGTATGCATCTTGAATACTCCTATCAATGATGTTATCTTTACCACTCACAAGACCTGATTCTGCTGCAGTTTCAGGAGAATCAAGAAACGCAGCAGCTGCTCCACCATCTATTGATCTAAAGAGCTGAACGTTCCATGAGTCATGATCCTCTGAGAACAGAACGGGAGAAGGAGGGATGATAATATCATCAAAATCTCTTATCTTAACCAAAATATCTTTACCACCTTGCCTATTCCATCTCTGCTCAAAGTTATACAGGACATCCCATGCAATAGCTCCTTCAAGACGGCAGTGAATGTCATGCCACGGCTCTCTAGGACCGCCTTTTGTTATGGTTGCGCCAGTGAAGTTTGGTTGATGGAGTGTCCAATGTCCTGAAGAATGAGTGAAATGGAGTATCGTATCTTCCATCACATAGATCAAGACCACCAACAAAACTCACAATCCTTCTTGATCTCGTTCTTGATCCTCCTCCTGGCATTTCACTGTCTACGACAACAATCTTTTGGTGATGAGTGAACATAGCTGAGACTTGCAAGTTTTGGACAATGCTTCCACCATCATCAGGGTTACGTGGACACAAAACACAGTTCACACCAGTTCCTTTAAAGAAATTCTCAGTTTCTTCATCATGAGTAGCCATAAGCCTTGTTTCAGCAAATCAACAGATGTTCTATCGTCCCAAACAAGTAAGATAACTTTAACACCTTCACTAGCTTTCTTCTTGAGTATCTCACCAATAGTCACATCTCCTCCTTCTTTCGGCCTCCTCGAGTCCCTCACCAGAGAGATCTCAGCGTAAACGGACAAACCAGTAATGTAAATCAAGTGCTTAGCATTAGTAATAGCATCAAAGATATCCTCCCAACACCGACTTGCCTCGTAGTGTTTCCCTCCAGCTAGAGGGATTTTAGGGACAAAGTTTCCAGGTATATGAGCATCTTGATACAAAGAAACTTTACATCCTCTTCTCTGAGAGAAGAAGGTGTACGGAACTCCAGGAAACTTAACACTTTTTATACCACGGTTCCAGTTTTTATCTTTCTCAACGCCAAAGTACTGAAGCTTCACATGGATCTTTGAACCTCCATCTATGGGTTTCTTTTCGGTGTCTAATATCTCAACCCATCTATTAACTTCCTCTCCATGGAAGATATCTTCAACGGGAATGTAAGCTCTTCCTATTAACGTTGCACCAATGGGGTTATCGTCTTTGACAGTGAAGATAACATGTTTAGCCATGTGACCACAATAGATATGAAATGATTCATGCCATTTTGGGTTATTTGGTTCGTTTGTTATTTTTCTTGTTCGTCCATTTCTAGCTTTCTCTAGATCGATTGTAGCGTATAGCTGAGATTCTCCTTTGCCAACGCCGATTGTTTCTTCCACATTTGCTAGAATCTGAAAATATTAAGAAACAAAGATGAAAGTGAATCAAGAAAATTTAAAACTAAAGCGACTCATAAATGATACCTTGCCGAAGAAGCCTGATCTGCCTCCTTCAGAACCATGGAGAGAATCTACTTCATATATTGTAGCGTGTAACCTCACATGCAAAAAAAACTCCATTATTTTTCGCCTATAAAACATAAAAACCCAAATCTTGTTTAGCAAAAAAAAAAACATTAAAACACCCAATTCTAACACATTTCTAGTATTCGTTACTTTGTTACATTAGTAGTTAAATCTTGGATGACACATCAGGCTTCAAGATTAGAGACTAATACATCAGTTGTATTAAACTACATTTAAGCTACGTCAGAACGTTAACCGATGGATTCTCAAACTCTGAAGAAACTCAGGATCTATACTAAATGTAACTGATCTCTATCAGAACAAAACTGTATCACAGAGATTGAGAGAGAGGTAGAAAAGAGATGGATCGAGATGACGTATTATTGGAGTATCATTCCTAGATAACTTAGGAATTATACAAAACAGTTTTAGATTATGTTTTATCTATAGTTTTTCCTATTCTAGTTTGATTTCCTATTTCCTATTGTAGCTTTACTTCTCTTGGTATAAATACCAAGCTTGATAATCAATAAAACTCAACTTACTTTTTATCATAGATTAGAATTTGTCATGGTATCAGAGCAGGCCCAATACCCTGACCCATTAATTAATCCGGTCCGGACAGTGGCCCGATCATCCCATTAGCTGATGGCCCATAGAAGGTTCAGTTCTCCGAGATCGCTAGAAGATAAAGCATGATTTCGGAGGGGTATGATGGATTCTGCGAGATTAATGGTTAGACCCACCATTATCTCGAGGGAGGGTATTGGAGAGAAGATCCCACATCGGAAAGATGTAAGGGACATGAATAATATATAAGGGACTTGAGTGACTCCACTAATTGCCAATTGGTTTTAAGTGGAAGCCCAATAAACTTATCATGGTATCAGGGCGGATATTTTTACAAAAGCTTTGGGACGAAAAGAGTTTGATGCATTTCTTCTCAAGTTGGGCATTAACAATATTCATGCTCCAACTTGAGGGGGGGTATTAGAGTATCATTCCTAGATAACTTAGGAATTATACAAAACAGTTTTAGATTATGTTTTATCTATAGTTTTTCCTATTCTAGTTTGATTTCCTATTTCCTATTGTAGCTTTACTTCTCTTGGTATAAATGCCAAACTTGATAATCAATAAAACTCAACTTACTTTTTATCATAGACTAGAATTTGTCACGTATTACCTAACTTCACAGAGATCAAGAGACAGAGAGATGACAGAACCTGGTTTGTTAAGAAATTCGGATTTTGATCCGAGAACGAAGCTACTTTGAATGAGAGCTACTTTGTGTGTGGAGCTGATTAATATATTTTGTGAAATTAATAGAAGTTCATGCAAAGACGAAACGAGTTTTACAAATAAAAGATTTAGACGTAACGGTCTGTGACGATATAGCTCCAACTGGGGATGTCAATTGGGCTGTCCGGACGGAAGTGGGCGTGTCCAGATGGACTTTTTTTTTTCTGGACGTTTTTGGTCTTGTGTCCAAATAGCTCCATGTCCAAATAGTCCATGTCCGAATAGGACCATGACCAGTTGGAATGTCCATGGACTCCAAATGTCCATTTATGTAAAATGTATAATTTTTGATTTTAAAGATGTACAGATGCTAAACTTCATATATAACAGAAAATACTTCAATTTAAATTCCATGTTTTACAAAAGATACTAGAGTTTAGAGTTAAACTTCATATTTTACAAAAGATACTTAAATTTAAAGATACTAGAGTTTAGAGTTTCATATGTTCTTCTTCTTCTTCTTCTTCTTCTTCTTCTTCTTCTTCTTCTTCTTCTTCTTCTTCTTCTTCTTCAGAATCACCTAACAGAAACAGAGAGACACATATAAGCAAGATCACCACAAACAAACAACAATCCACACCAGTCAATATAAAAATGTATAAAAATCACAGCAGCCAAGTAAAGAGAGGTAAAAGACTTATCAACAGACAACAATACAGCAAACTAAAGAGACACATCAACAAATATTTCAGTATAAAATCAGAACATTTACTTGACACTTCAAACCCACGCAGCCAATTTCTTGTACAAATGAGAGCTTGTACATTCGATGGAAGAAGACGGCTGTGATACTTGTTAAGAACACGGCTTCCTGCACTGAATGACGACTCAGAAGACACAGTTGTAATGGGAATTGAAAGAACATCACACGCCATGCGGGCCAGCTCTTTAAACCGTGGTGCATTGTTTCTCCAAAATCTCAAGACATCTATAGTCTTATAGGCAGCCATATCTAAAATCGGTTCAGCCAAGTACATATCCAGAGCTGATTTTCCTCCTCCCGCATTTTGAGAAAAGTGTGCATAAAACGCCTGCATTATAAACATAAAAACATTAAGTACTTGCAATATAAACCTCTCAATCTACTTTTAGTCTAAACCCAATGATCCTTAGGCTAAGTAAACATAAAAAACAGTGAGTAATAAGGATCTTACCCCATATCCAGCTGGTATATTGTTTGCTGTTTCTGAAGTACTTGCAGCAGTGCTATTAGAGTCCTTCTTATAAACTCCATAGAGCTTTTTTAACTTCTTATAAAACCAAGCGAATCCATCAAACACATTCTCATAACCAAGCAAACCCATCAATATTTCAACTCAGAGAATGAGAAATCAGAGATCTATCTATGAACAAACAGATCAAATTTCATAAACAAATCAAGCAAACCCATCAATATTATGAACACACAACACAATCTCTATGAGAGAGAGAGAGAGATACTTGAGAGAGATATACTTGAGAGAGAGGCAGAGAGAGTGAGACGCAGAGAGAGTGAGACGCGGAGAGAGTGAGACGCGGAGAGAGAGAGGCAGAGAGAGAGAGACGCGGAGAGTGAGAGGCGGAGAGAGAGAGCTCGAGATGGGTTTCGTCAGAGAGCTCTGGAGATGGAGATTGGGGAGCTCCAGAAGGCGCAGGGAGAGATCGAAGGCGCGGTGGTGACGACAAAGGGGAAAGCAAAGCTCTTCGCGGATCTGAAAAGAGACTGACGGCAAATGACAAAAAAAAAAGTATTTTAAAAACCCTAGATATTTGGACGGCCCATGTCCGTATGGTCTTGTCCATTGGTCTTTGGACTTATTTGGGTGTAGTCCATGTGGACAGCAAAATACTTTGGACAGATTTGGGCATGTTCAAATCAATGTGGACTAATATGGACATGGACGTCCATGGACAGAATGTCCAATTGACATCCCTAGCTCCAACAACCACGCGATGTGAGTTAAAGACATTGTCCAGATCACAGATAAACGATGACACTAAAGTCGATAGAACATGTTTTTCTAAATCTTTAGTGATTTTAGGAAAAAAACCCAGAAGTTTTGATCTTTTTGTTACACATGCTTTTTAAAATTATTGCAAAACTTTACATAGCTTATTATACACACTAAGAGTTAGCATTTTTATCCACACATGCAGACATAATATTTTTATCAATACTCATTAGTTTATGTCTTATTACTCTAAAACTAGGTGTTATGCCCGCACTTGCGGGCTTTAAAAATTTACAAAAGTTTGTAAATAAATATATTATCAATTAAAAGTCACTAAAATAAACTATTTTCATTCTTTTGAAATATTTAATAACTAATTAAATATTAAAAAATTATCATATGATTTTTTTTAAGAAAATATTTTTTATCACGCAAAATAAATTTGAAAACATTCATATATACGAAAATTATATACAAAAAATATTTATTTTTATAATATTATGATGTAAAATATTTTGTAATAACCTAATATAGAATATTTTTAGAGAATGATTATTATCAAATTTATAAAATTTGTTTTTAATTTCTTAGTAATAATATGTTAACAAATCTAATTTAATTATTTATTAAGGATGATAAAAACTTTAACGCTCTAACGTTTAATGTATATACTTATGTATATTGAAATAGAGACGGTTTGATATTATTAAACCAAAGTTAATATAAATATATATATTTTAATTTAAAAAAAATAAAATATAATATAAAATTAACTATGAAATTATTGTTAGATTTTTTTTAAGTATTCTCAAGATAATGATAATTTATCTGCAAAATCACTAAAATTATTTAAGAAGATTAATAACTGAGAATAAAATATGACTAAATCTTTAAATTATAGGAAACATGACAAATAAACAAAAAATCCTACAGTTATGGAAAACATGATAAGTAAGCAAATCTACTTATCAAAGATTATATAAACATATATAATATTTTAATTTTACTAATTAAATATAATATAAATTTAAGTATGATATTATTGTTAGATTTTTTAGTTATTCTCAAGATAATGATAAATTATCTGCAAAATCAATAAAATTATTTATTAAGATTAATAATTGAAAATAAAATATGACTAAACCTTAAATTATGAAAAACATGACAAATAAGCAAAAAACCTAAAATTATGGAGAGAATGACAAGTAAGCAAATTCACTTCTCAAATAATAGTATAGATTAGCATAATAAATTATTATTTATATTTTCAAATAGTTAAATCAAACATCAAAGTATTTCTATATGTTAAATATTTTTTATCAAAATATATACTTATTATTGTGTTTTTTTAAAACACTCATATCTTAAGGAATAGTTCAGAAAGTATCTTTATAAAAATGTTTTTTCTTGACTAATATTTAATTATTTTTTTGCATCGTAATATTTTATTTTAACTTTTATAATAAATGTATTGTCTTCAGATAGCTACACAATATAGATAAGAAATAACTTGTTTTTATTTTTTTTTGAATATTTTGTTATATTATTTTAGAATTGATTGTCTAATATTTAATATAACATATAAATTTTATATGATTAAATAAAATTCGTTTAAATCTCTATAATATTATTTGAGAAATCAGTTTCCTACATGGCGTGTTCACATTAATTTTAACGACGATTGATTATATAAATACCCCTAATAAAATATAAATATTATATCTAATTACCATTATTAAGCTTATTTTATTTTAATTATTAATTTATGTTGATAATTTATTTTTTTTTGTTTTTTATATATTTCAAAATAACATATGTAAAAAAAAGATATATTTATAAAATATAATAAAAACCAAAATAGCAAATAATATATTTATAAATATATGAGCGTGATAACATATTATATATTTACAGTGATTTCATAAAAGGAAAATTCATAAAAGTTAAATTTGATACTAAAAAGAAATAATCAGCCCTTTCAAACATAATTTTAAATTTTATACAACTATATCAATTAAAATATCTACAATGTTTTTAATTAAATTAATATGTTACTTACATAACATGCTTCTATTTTCTATATTTTTTTTTTATTTCTAAAATTATTTATTTCATTAAGTTTGAAAAATGTAAAGGGTAACTGTGTCAAAAAGAGGAAAAAATATTTTATGCTAAAAGGACAAAAAAACTGTTTTTTTTTTCATTCTATTTTGGCAATTTTCCCTTGATGTAATGGTTTTAAGTCTTGTCTCCTCATAAAATACTTAATATGGAAATAAAAATATACATGAAATGTAAAACCTCAAAGAATGGAAGAAAGGCAAAACTAAAACATGCTTTCCGCTCTTACTATGTACAGTTCAGTAATTCAAAACAGTAATTAAAGATAAATTTTTATCAAAATTAAGCGACCAAATTAAGATAGACCAACATTCAAACAAAGTTTACATAACACTGAATAGCATGAAGTTAAATTGGCACGGCTATTCAGTCACAATTAGAAATAAACGAGCAAGTATTAGTAACAGATGGGGTTTTGTTCATGCACATATAGCATAACAGGTAAAAAAATCCTTCTATTTTTAAAAGCATAAGGGCATTGAATACATGCAAGAGTTTTTCAAAACTGAACAATAAAATAAAGCATGAATAACATTACACAAACAACTTTAATCAGCACAACCAGTTTTATCAAAAAAAAAACAATCATTTAGTCACAATCAGGAAAATTTCGTTTTATAATATTAGATGTTTTAGAAGATATGTGTTGTTTCAAATTTAAAATATTTTAAGATATCTATGATTTTTGTAACTTTATTTTAAATGTCCCAGTATTTATAACGATTGGTTGAATTATTTTTAATTTATAGTTTTAATAGTTAAAAAGATTAAAGTTCTTGATATTTGTGATTTCATCCAAAACATCATGTACAATGAAATAGAGGAAGTATTAAAAAAACTAATTCGACATAAGAAAGGGTCTCGCTATCATGCACATAACTTAATTAGCAAATATGAGTATCTATAAGAACATAAGGATTTTGATGCAGTTGGCACATACTAATTCTTTTATTTAAGCACAACAAATTAACATTGGTTCTAATGATGTATTTGCAATATCAAATGAAACCAAAAGGATACAACCATACCCAACAGAGAGACTCCGCAATATACGAGAAACACATTTAATACTTCCTGTTAACATAATCACAAGCTTACAAATGGCTGATAACATACAGTGATTGGGGGTTTGCGTTATGATGTTAGAGATGTTTAGGGAGAGAGAGAGACAAGGTGTTCCATAAATTTGTGACAAGAGAGAGACAGATAATAGGGATATATGTATATATATCATAAATAATTATATAAAATGATGACGGAAGTATCATGTGCGAGTCTCTAAATATTTTTTTTAAGTGAGTTTGAGAAGAAAAGAAAAATTCAATTCAATTGACTGATTTTTATTAACATGTTACCCAAAAAAAAGAAGAATTCCTAAAAAGACAAGACCAATAAAATCTTCTAATTGGGTAAATATATTAATTATTGACCAATGATAACTATATGTTTTGTTTTATTTGTCTTGACTCTATTTTGATTTTTTTCTAAAACTGAAATCTTAGGAATGAGGAAAATAATGATACTATATAAGAATAATTTTATTTTATTGTTTTGAACATAAAATTTTTTAATTAGTAGATTTTTAGTTATTTATTTTATGCTTAATTCTACCATTTTGTTTTTGCATATTTGGAAACTGTGACATTTATTAACTGGTCAACATTTAAATATATTTCAAAATTTTCTTTCTTAAAAGTTTCTGTGGTAAAGATTCTTTTCAACCTATTTAATTTTATGGGATAGTTAACATATTATGTCTAGTTCAATATACTTTTAAATTGAGGTATATATTTTTTAACAAAATATTTATTTTGTAAACCAAATATTTAGTTTTGTGGAACTAACTATTAAAACAAGTGTATATAAAATTTAAAGTACATATACTTGTAATTAATTCATTTGAAAATTTCATAAAATTTAGGTTGTCCTGTGAATAACTTTTCATATGTATGCAAATTATTTGTCTTATTATCTGGCTTAACAGTAGTTATTATTGTGTTAATTATAATTTCAAATACATAGTTATTTCAAAATTTGCACAGTGTGATGTTAATCAGTCCAATTTTGGCGTGTTAACTCAAAAGTCCAGATATAAGATTGATATATATATATATATATATATACATATATATATGTATACCTGTTGCGAATTTTAGAATCTTACTCAAACCATATATATGAGATTCATTCTGGTAAACTTGTAGGCCGTCGGTGCTTTGACAAGTTAACAACCCACAAATCCCCTCCAACGATATCACAAGCTTAACAAGTAGAATCGAAAAAGCTGCAAAGATCTTTGAGATATTAAGACAAGATTCATTTTGATTCTTGACGATTTTTGGGAGAATGTTGGTCTTGGTTAGTGTCTAAATCAGTTACCCTCGATATAAGAAACAGAGTGTTGTTATGGTTATTTGTAACACAAGTTATTCATTTATTTTATATATGGTGAAAGCTGGAGTTCCGCCGCCTTATGCACATAATTGATCCAAGGTTATGTTCATAACATGTATCAAAGAAGTTTGTAAGGAGATGTTGCAATGAAAAAGATCAAGTGGAGAAATTGGTGTGGGAGAGAGCCTAGGACTTGTTTAAGAATAATGTTTGAAAGGATACTTTGACGAGCCAGCCACCCGGAGATTGCAATCCTCTAGATATGGTCGCCATAGGCCGAGCCATCTCATCCAAGCAAACGCCACAGCAGTGGCACTACACTTTATATATCTAGGGTAACGTTCTCCTCATTTCTCAGGTCTAAATTTCTTAAATTTATCAAAATCTGTATAGTGTATATTGATAATTTTCTAAACCATGAATTCAAAATCTATACAGAATTACAATCATAATGAAGGGGATAAGTACAAGATTTTGTACATCATGTAATTCAGGTCAAATTTAATTAAGATGTTAAGTTTATTATTATTATTATTATTATTATTATTATTATTATTATTATTATTATTATTATTATTATTATTATTATTATTATTATTATTATTATTATTATTATTATTATTATTATTATTATTATTATTATTATTATTATTATTGTTATTATTATAGATTATTCAATGTTAACTGAGACATTCCCTTTCGAGATGAAGGTTATACAACAATGTTGTGATCTTTCTCTTTGTCTTTGTCTTCCTCTTGGTTGTATTCTCTGTCCTTGTCATAGTCTTCGGCACCACTTTCATGGGAGATGAGGGTCATAACATCGGTTTCAGCAACAACTTCAGAATCAAAAGAAGGGAGTAAAGGAGCACCAGTGGGATCAGCATTAGATTCACCAGATGTGATATCAACAGACTCTGAAGTTGGAATATCATCAATGCCTGTTTTGCCTGTAAAAAAACAACAATAATATTTGGAAAATTTAAAATGGAAGCAAACTCGAGACACTAGAAATCTGTTACCTTCCTGAGGAGAAAGATCATCATCAATCGACTGGTTAGGAAGATTTTTGTTGGATATATCATCGTTGCATGGGTGGCACTTGAACTTCCCACCATCTCCTGAGGCGCGTCATTCGGGATTGTAATCGGAGGGATAATATTGAAACATAAGTTACACAAAGACAATAAACATTTAGGTTTATTATTTATTAACATATATAACTTAAGAGATCAATATTAAAATTATTAAAGACATTTTTACTTACCTGTGAATAAGAGTTTGTCAACATATTTGGAGATTGGGACGATGGAGAGAGACTCCAGAATCCTGGAGATGCTACGCTAATAGGAAAATCGTCAAGATTCGGGGTCCAAGAATAAGCAGATGGCCTGCGTTCTATATTAAGCCGTGGAATATCTCTTATTCTTTCAACTATAGATCTTCGTTGAGACGGAGGATCAGTTCTTAAGTTTGTTTGAGACGAGATCTCATTGATCGGGTTTGCACCATTGTCTTTTTGATTATAATCACTCATTTTATCGGGAGGAAACCATGAAATGTTAACAAAAACCACACAAAACAAAAATATCGTTAAAAGCAGAACAACCATTTGGTGAACCAAACTGTTTTCTTCAAAGGAAATTAGGTGTGAGTGCTGAATAGAAGGGACGTGGTCTTCTTATAGTAAAACTCAACCATTTCGTTTTGGTAACAATTTTATGTGGTCAAACTTTCGTAAATGGTAACAATTTTATGTGGTCAAACTTTTTTATTCCAAGTGTCAGCAATTGTTTTTAATTACCTTCTACTTGTTTTCTTAGTTTTTATGAAAGGTGTATACTTTGGCTGGGTTCAAAACAATACCGAATTTATTAGAATTATTCGTCGGGTAGTTCAGTTTTTGGCTAGTTTGGTCAGCCATAAATATTACTGCATTAACCAGAAATAAAGTTTGGTACAGTATTTGGTTAGTTCCGTTTTGAAAATCATACCAATTATTTATTACAGAAAGATATCTGTTTAATTTTGTTAAAATTTGGGATAAATTCGGTTAGTTGTTCAAAACTTATGTAGTATTTTTCTGGTTTTCGTATAGTTATAATTCTTTTAAAACCCGAAGTAGCTGATTGCCAAACCAAACTGATATGACACTGAAGTTTTTTTAGGAAACCTAGTAAATCAAACCAGACTTTAAGACAACCTAACCAAAATTTTGATTTGGTCTGGGAGGTTAAGTTTGGTTCAAAATCTCAGGCCTAGCGCTGACGACATTATAAAAATTTTGCTTTTCTTTTCCTGTGTTTTATTTTATACCAAAATAAATAAAATTATTTTGTGGTTAAAAATAATTAAATTTAATCAGTAATAAGTATTGGAGTATTTTAAGATTAAAACAATGTTTAATGTATTTTTTAGAACATGATTAGGTCTATATATGCTTTACAATAAAATTTATAAATATTTGTTTATTATAAATTATTTAATTATTGGTTTTAAAAATGTTTTATAATAAACCTAGAAGATGTTATCAATATAGAAAATTAAACTAGATAGTAATCACCAAGTTTTGCATTGATTGATCGTGTAAAACCCTTCATCTTAATTGAAGATAAAGTTTAATTAGTATTAAATCATTACATGTTCTTTAAAATAAAGAGTAATTACTCATATACATATTTAACCTATGAATTACCGTAATGTTACATTTATTAAAAAAATAAATATATTAAATTGTAGTAAATATTAAACCATCAAATTATTATTATTTTGTCAACATAATATCGCCATTAATGTGAAAAGCTTAAACTATACATAATACTAGGTGTTAACCCGCACCCTGTGCGGGATGAATGAACTAAAATAAATTATAACTTTTTGATCTTTAGATATTAGAAAATTAAAAAATATAGTCACAAATATTACATGTTATATAGTGAAATACAGAATGAAATTGTGCTTTTATATAATTTAAGCTTCGATTTTGTTTTTATAAAACTTGTGTAAGTGGTTAGATGTAGTTGAAGTATATTTTATATTGAAGTAAATCTATAAGAGTAAGCAAAAAGTTATATAAAATTAGTTATAAATTCAAGATAAAACAAAATATAGGTAATAGAATTATTCATTTCATAATATAAATTATGAATATAATAGAAAACAAAAGTATTTTTATTTAAAATTAGTACAATACATTATCTAATCCCCAATTAGTTTGTCAAAACTGTAAAAAACAGAGAACATTTACAGCGGTAAAATCCCATAAATATTGAAAAAATATGAGCAAGTACCCTATAAGCAACACGCTTAATAATGACCTTACAATCAGTGAAAATCATAATATTTCAGCACATATGAAAACTAACTATAGTAAAACCTCTATAAATTAATAAATGTTGGGACTTTGAAATTTTATTAATTTATAGAGATATTAATTTACAAAAGTTATCTTATTTAAATTTTTTTTTTCTATTTTTGATTTTTTTTTTATTTATAAAAAAATATTTTTTTTTATCGTATGTACATTATTTAAATTTTATAAATTTGACTTTCATATTTTTATTATCTTATTTTGCGTATATTTTTATGTTTCATCGAATTATTAAGTGATTTTTGGTATAATTTTACTAAATATTATCAAAATATATTACAAAATTAAGAAAAATAAAGAATTTTCATTGTGAATATAAACCAACAATATAATATTTAGCTTATACTTATATAAAAATTATTAATTTATGATTTTAAGGGGACTATATATTTACATAGAAGTTTTAAAAATATTATTATCTTATTATTTTATCGATTTGTGTTATATTTAACACATACCCAACTTAGAACCGGAAAAATTTATTAATTTATAGAGATTATTAATTTATAGAGAATTAATTTATAGAGATTCTACTGTAAATGAGTCAATTTTTTTTAGGCCATAATAAATAGGTCAATAGAATATGTTACACTGTGATATTCCTGGCAAAAATTATCTACAATTTTATTACTAATTCTAGTTGGTCTGTCGACAAAAAAAATTCTAGTTGGTCATAGCAATTTTAATAAATTAGTAGTAACTTTCATATACTTACGAAACAAGAATATATTATGAGGAAAACATATAGCAGTTTCCTAATTTTTGATTTAGGCAACAATAACTGAGTCAATCAAATAGATTATATCAACCATATAAAAAATTAAATTCTCATAAATTACGGTCAAACATTAAATTAGCAAAATGAATTAAGTAAATATAAAAAAATAATATTATTCGATTTGATCTTAATAGAGGCCATCAAATCCCCCATTTATTTAATTTTGTGGGTTGATTTCCTATTTATTTACAATCTTTATATAACTTTTGTCATATATAATAAGATTAGTTATAAATTCAAGACAAAACAAAATATAGGTAATAGAATTATTCATTTCATAATATAAATTATGAATATAATAGAAAACAAAAGTATTTTTATTTAAAATTAGTACAATACATTATCTAATCCCCAATTAGTTTGTCAAAACTGTAAAAACAGAGAACATTTACAGCGGTAAAATCCCATAAATATTGAAAAAAATATGAGCAAGTACCCTATAAGCAACACACTTAATAATGACCTTACAATCAGTGAAAATTATAATATTTCAGCACATATGAAAACTAACTATAGTAAAACCTCTATAAATTAATAATGTTGGGACTTTAAAATTTTATTAATTTATAGAGATATTAATTTACAAAAGTTTCCTTATTTAATTTTTTTTTCTATTTTTGATTTTTTTTTATTTATAAAAAAATATTTTGTTTTATCGTATGTACATTATTTAAATTTTATAAATTTGACTTTCATATTTTTATTATCTTATTTTGCGTATATTTTTCTGTTTCATCGAATTATTAAGTGATTTTTGATATAATTTTACTAAATATTATCAAAATATATGACAAAGTTAAGAAAAATAAAGAATTTTCATTGTGAATATAAACCAACAATATAATATTTAGCTTATACTTATATAAAAATTATTAATTTATGATTTTAAGGGGACTATATATTTACATATAATTTTTAAAAATATTAATATCTTATTATTTTATCGATTTGTGTTATATTTAACACATACCCAACTTAGAACCGGAAAAATTTATTAATTTATAGAGATTATTAATTTATAGAGAATTAATTTATAGAGATTCTACTGTAAATGCGTCAATTTTTTTCAGGCCATAATAAATAGGTCAATAGAATATGTTACACTGTGATATTCCTTGCAAAAATTATCTGCAATTTTATTACTAATTCTAGTTGGTCTGTCAACAAAAAAAATTCTAGTTGGTCATAGCAATTTTAATAAATTAGTAGTAACTTTCATATACTTACGAAACAAGAATATATTATGAGGAAAACATATAGCAGTTTCCTAATTTTTGATTTAGGCAACAATAACTGAGTCAATCAAATAGATTATATCAACCATATAAAAAATTAAATTCTCATAAATTACGGTCAAACATTAAATTAGCAAAATGAATTAAGTAAATATAAAAAAAAATATTATTCGATTTGATATTAATAGAGGCCATCAAATCCTCCATTTATTTAATTTTGTGGGTTGATTTCCTATTTATTTACAATCTTTATATAACTTTTGTCATATATAATAAGATTATATATGCTTATTTTATTTACATGAAATTAAGTAAATATATGAAAAAATATTATTGTATTTTATATTAATAGAGGCCATCAAATCCCCCATTTATTTAAATTTACGGGTCAATTTCCTATTTATTTACGGTTATCATAGAACTTTGTCATATATAATAAATATATATATATATATATATATATATATATATATATATATATATATATATATATATATATATATATATATATATATATATATATATATATATATATATATATATATATATATATATATATATATATGTTTATTATATTTAGTTGAGCTATATAACTCTGGATAAATTATTATGCTGACCAAAAACCCAACTATCAAAAAAATAATGTGTTTTAATACAAATATTGAAACAAAATGTAGCCACGCGGATATGAGCCAATTGCTTACGACCTATTTTAATATCCGAGAGAAGGTTCTGTTGGCTGCATCTCCATCTGGAAGTTAGGTTTGTGTCTTTAACTAACCAAGGTTTAGCCTTTTTTTGGTCAAAAAAAGAACTGAAACCAGTCATTTGTGTTTCAGCTGATTGAATGCGATCGTTGTGTACATTTATTGCGAAGAAGAATGTGTAAGTTGGTGTGTGAGCAATGCTTCGTGTTTATATACGTGCACGTAGCTTGTCAATCTGCTATTAAAAATTGACTACATAAATATGATAAAAATTAAAAAGAAGCACAAATTACAGATATTAAATATATATGACCGAAATCATTTCAACTGCGACATGATTTTTGCATGATACAATTGTGTTTTGCTATGAAAAAATGGGAAAAAAAATCTAACTTTTTAAAAGTAAAACTATAATTACAGAGGAAAAACGGATTAGGCATACTCTATTATTAGTCAATCAATTCCAAGTACTACTAATTAATCTTAATAAATTAGTAGACGTTCATGCATTAATTTCCATCATAGCAGTAAAGGCAAACTTTCACCACTTTCTGTGGTCATACGAGTTTGCAAACTGATATCGTCTAAATGGTTTCTAAATATAAAAAAACCTTTGAGATTGAGAATATAAAACACGTTGATGCATTAATACTAAGGGGGGTGTATTGAACTAGGAGTTTTAGGTGATTTGTATTAAATTGTCAAATCCACTGTTATTCAAACATGAATTTCAAAAACTCATTTAAAATCCACTGTTATTGAACTTGACATTTCATAAAGTACTTTGAAATCCACTGTTATTGAAAATATTTTAAGTTTTGGAGTTTTAAAGTTTCAAGTGATTTTAGAGTGTTTGGTTGGAGTTTCTTAGTTAAAAAAATTAAAACTCAAATCCCATAGTTTTAGGTGAAATTCTAGAGTTGTTTAACTAAAATCACTTAAATCTCTGCAATTTGTTAAAATCATATCAAAGTTCATTAAAAATCAAATCACCTTAAATTTAAGATTGAATACACCCCCCTAATTGATCTTGCATTAATACTAATTACTCGTTTTGTATGGTTTGATTTTAAAATGTTCATGCATTAATACTAATTGATCTTGCCTCATCATGTTATCTAAATTATGTATGTCATGTTGTCATACCCTTGTTAAAAATATCGTATGAGATATGGTTTATGAATATATTTCACTTATAAGCATACACTAATTCAATAATTTGTTATATTTCCTCTTAAAACATGTTGTTTCTCAGGGTCAAGATATGAAGATTTACGAATTTTAAATGAAAAATAAAACATTCACCTTTATATGAATTAAAACTTAATATTTTTTAAAATTATAATTTTGAATATATGGATATAATTTTGAAAAGTAAAAAATTCACATCATTTCTCCCACCATGTAAAGTATAATTTTAACAACACAAATATATGAACTTTGTTGTGAAAGTAAGAGAATTTCTTGTGTACTTTATTGATAACAAGAGTGCTCCTTATATAGGGAGTTACAAGGTTGAAACCCTAACG
Organism: Hirschfeldia incana; assembly: GCA_026261945.1. Classification (NCBI taxonomy): domain Eukaryota; kingdom Viridiplantae; phylum Streptophyta; class Magnoliopsida; order Brassicales; family Brassicaceae; genus Hirschfeldia; species Hirschfeldia incana. The sequence continues at coordinate 220,101 of JABCMI010000128.1, read as the reverse complement.
GGCCTATTACATGGTGGGCCATAAATGGGCCAAGACTCTAGACTATATTCTAATGGATTTGGGCTTGGTTGCTGGACATCCACAACATGATATTCATAACACTCCCCCTTGGATGCCAGAACCGTCTAGAGCTCGTAGTGTGCTTAATGTTGCCTCATTAAAACCTCTCCTGGAAAACCCAAAACCCAATATGGTAAAAGGGAAACCAAAGACAGGAAAAAGAGTACAACACACACTACTCCCCCTGATCTGGACCTCAGTGTAGGTCCTTAAGCATGCACGTCCCAATATGGTGCATAAGCCTCTCGAACGTCGCGGTCGGTGGTGCCTTGGTGAGGATGATCAGCTGGATTCTCCTTGAATGAACTTGTGAGTACTTGGACGTCTGGGTGTCTTGTGGAACTCCATAAAAGTGTGGTCAGGATGTACACCTTTGCTGCTGATCACTCCATGTCTTGGTCGGACTGATGGTACTTGACTGGTACGTGGATGTGATTGATCATGGCTCGGACCAAACGACCTCGCGACTGCTTCATGAAAGGCAATGATCTTGGCATGTGTAAAACATATCCTGCATTAGCAAAATCAACCAAACTCCTTTGTTTGATTAGTATAAATAAACCAAGATCTTTTAGTCCATTACATAAATATGGTCGGATATGTTCTATGGTACTTGACCAGAACATATGGACTTTCTATACACGGGAGTGTCTCAGTTATCTTCATCCATCTACCTTGGATGGATCTCAACCATAAATGCTTTCTTATATTCATGATCCATTCTGATCATGCTATCGTCCAATGTGTGTCCCATTCATAATTTTTGACCAAAACTTCTTCATGAGCCTTCTTTAGTATAAGCTCATAATTTGTTCATGAATGGCTACTATGTTATAGTTTGATGTTAATCAAAACTAAGCCACTTTTGAGTCAATAGGACGTTCCCCTCACTTAGATTATTTTAGGTCGGATTAAGACCTAGAGGAACTGGTCGGAATGAGCTGGATGGGACGGACTGGTCGGGACGAACTTGTCGGGGCCAAATGATGATTAAGGTCGAGCTAGGTCGGGCATGATCCTAGTTGATATGGATTCTTTGGTCATGAATCTGATGGATTCTCTCTGACCATATCACATTCTTATTCTTGGTACGTTGGATCATAGATCCCAACATTCATACACGGCTAATGATCTCTATTATAGATCATCGTAGTCTCTCCATAGCCTTTCCAAGAATCAATCATCTTAATCATTCTTTCTTTAAGTATAACCACAAGGAATTTCTTTCATGACTACTTATATGGACTGCTCTGAAATATGCTTATAGAACTTTCTACTAAGCATCACTTAGTCTTATTATATGCACGCAGCTGCCTTATATTTTAGTTATGAACAACGCAGGAACGATGTTGTTCTATGAGAAATTCTTTAATCTTTCTGGTACCTTTCTATTCTCATTATCATCAGTGATTCATATATAGCTTACTACACCATTATTTCTTTCATATGTGTCCAGACAAAATCAATCTCGATTTTCTGTAGTAGCATCCACCACATAGGAGCATATCTCCTTATAAACTGTTCCTTAGTCCTTGTGAGTATCCTTGTGTGATCAAGCCATTCATTTGAATGCTTTTATGTAGGAACATGGACGACCTCTTGTCTATATACTCATGTTCCACATCTCACGATTTTCTACTTCTCACAAGACTCATTTGTTCACTGGTTAGATGGCGTCTCATCTATGTATGTGGCCTATACGCCTATCTCATACTTTCTTTTCTTTAACCCCACGTCCCTTTCTTTTCTTTATGAGTACTTTTACGTGGGTTAGTGATCCTCGCATATTTCTCATGTTCAAGTGCTTTCTCTTAATACTTTATCACTTAGAGTGTGTATATGTGTCGACACCTTATATATTGTTCCCTTGCGTTCTATCGCGTTCTAGACATGATACAATCGATTGAGATTTTATTCTTATCAGGATCATTGAATACTTTGTAGCTTGCAAGACTACACTGTATGATACCTGTACATTAGGGTCGGCCGACCTTTATCTCATTGTCTAGTATGGTTTCTCTTATGAACCCGGATTTATCATTATGAGCACCTTATCTCTTTCTATCCGAGGTTTCTTATCTATGGAACATACTGGTCTATCTTGTATAGACTTCTAAAGCAACTTGATTATGTCTCTACTAGGACATTTATATAGTGGTGCTAAGCTGGTATGACTTTAGTCATTCATTCGGGTCTGTCTGACTATCTTTCTTGCTTTGGTTATGGATGTCCAGTACATATATCTAGTCCGAGGATCTTTGCCAAGACAAGGAAGGTTAAAACCATTCCATTTCTATATTTATCATTTACTTTTACTATTCACCAGCTTATAGCTTTCCCCATGATGTTGGGTAGTCGGATTCATCTTGTATGTAATCCGTATACCTTGGCCACAATATGATCACCTACGTTTGGCTCATGGTCTTATTAAATTTGTGGGAGAAAGATCATGTTCTCTTATCCAACATATATTCCCGATTTTCATCTCATCCTTATATGAGGTATTCCATCCTAGATGGCACATAGGTATGTGGTGGTTTATTCATAAACTCTTAGGATGGTCTATGTCTGGATTATGACCCTTTTATCATCTCTAGACGGGAATATCTATGCTCACTTTATATGGCCTGATGTATCTTATCTTTTATACATGTATACTTCTGATGTCCCCAAGCTTATAGACTTTTGAAGTTTGAACCTTAAAGGTTTTATTGCTTCTACGTCAAACTATAATGCCTTATGGCCTTCGGCCAGGCTTGTCATGTTCGGGTTTTATAGTATGGTCATGGACCACACGGAATGACTATTCTCCCCCTCATGAACATGCTATAAAAAACGTTTGTTTGTCCTCACTTAAACGTAATGCTTGGAAGGCCAACATGGTCATATACCATGGTACACGATTTTGTAGTCTGGTCATGATCATGGGTTTTGTCCTCACTTCCCTCATGATCAGATTATATTTCGTGTTGCTTGGGATAATGAAGCCTCATGAGTTTCCCTTGTGTACATGTTTCACAACGTGAGATTTTTGGGATAACTCTTTGTGCCTTAGTAATTTTAAAACTTTTCATCAAGTTTTGGACCAGGATGGCTAATCCGGTCATGCCATAAAGTGTTTAACTCTTTGGTGAACCATTCTGGTTACCAAGGCTTTTATGCCTTATCATACTGATCCTTAGCATAGTATTAGATCAGTAGGGAGAAGTAGTCTCGACCTCTTTTATATATATGCCTTTGGCGATTTTATAAGGAAAATGAACATTTCCTTTTGCTTTGCCCATTGGTTTACTATTGAAACCATTTTAAGGTGGCTTGGAAATGCCACTACGACCTATACACACTCCTCGGTCATGGCTGGATCCACGACCACGGTTATTGTGGTATCCACGGCCAGTGGAGTTGTTTGGATCGTTCTTCATAACACAATGGGTCTTAGGTGATAAATTTCGTGCCTCCTCAAAGCTACGCCTTAGGCGTGATGGTCTAGACATACTTTTCTCGAGTTTTCGTTCTCATTTGTCAATCAGAAAAAAAAATTTCAAGCAAATCAATCAATGAAAATAAAAGAAAACTTTTATTAATGCTATGAAAATTTAAAACACCAAATCATAAGTATGAAATCAGAATGTCTAAAGGCTTTAGACAATGGTCAAGCCGACCACTCCATATGTCACTTTGGACGTGGCTCCCATGGATTCTTCATCATCACTATCTGCCTCATAGCCGCTCATATTATCTTTCATCTGATTCATCTGTTCATTTTGAGACAAATATAAAAACAGATCGTTGTATGTGGTGAAACCTTTATCTCGATAGGTTAGTTGTATGAATAGATCTTTTGGATCTGCTGTGGAGAAAACTTTTCAAGTAATTCCTCCTCTGTCAACTTTTCACCACAAAACATCAGTGTATGAGCTACTTTGGATAGAGCATAATTATATTTTTCCACGAACCCAAAGTCATGGAACCTGAGGCTCATCCACTCATGCCTTGCCTTTGGTAATATCACTCTGTCCAAAGGCATTGAGGGCTTTGTATATTTTGGTACTGATTTCTCAGTTCCACATTGAGATGATGACGCATTACTCTTGATGCCATATATTTCTCATTCTCGGTTCCATGATCATCTTTGATGATACATTCACTAAGACCTTCTATCTTTAGTATAACCGAGATATTGATTGCCCATCTTTGATAGTTCTCTCCAGAGACATCTAGGATATCATAGTCCATGGGTTGGAATCTCAACATCTGAAATCATATCAAGATGATTTGTGTTAGTACATACAATTTCTGATGCCATTGGCTATCCAAGAAATAAAAGGCACTCGGCCAGTATGTGAACAATAAGCCATACGGCTTGTCTGTGTGATCAATGCCCTTCGGCCACTCATGATCACACGGCCATCTTTGCGTGATCAATGCCTTACGGCTATTATTCAATCAGGATCACACGGCCAGCAAACACATAAGGGGGCCACACGGCCAGTTTGCAATCAAGGCCACTCAGCTGAACAAGGCTCTTCGGCCAATTAATCAAACAAGAAGCCATACGGCTACTTATGTTCAGCAAATCACACTTACGTCAATTTATAAAGCCATACGGCTAATACAAACAAACTATACGATTTGGGGAGTTGAAAACAATTATGAAACTTAGTTCATATTCATATAGTTCTTATGTATTTCTCAAAATAGAAATTTCTTTTTTTATAAAATATTTCCTTTTATATTAAGTTTCTATAAACAGAAAGTTTCCTTATTAGGAAAGTTTCTTAAAATATAAAGTTTCAGAAAATATAACATTTCTAAAAAAATAGAAAGTTTCTAAAAAATAGTAACTTTCCAAATATGGGAATATTTCTGAAAATATAACATTTCTAAAAATAGAAAGTTTCTAAAAATAGTAAGTTTCCAAATATGGAAATATTTCTGAAAATATAACATTTCTAAAAATAGAAAGTTTCTAAAAATAGTAAGTTTCCAAATATGGAAATATTTCTGAAAATATAACATTTCTAAAAATAGAAAGTTTTCCTTATTAGGAAAGTTTTAGAAATGGAAAATTTCCTTATTTACTAAATTTTCTATAAATGGAAAGTTTCCTTATTTGGAAAGTTTTATAAAAATGGAAACTTTCTTTATTTAGTAACCTTTTAGAAATGGAAAGTTTCCTTGTTTATGATTTTGAAAAATGGAAACTTTCCTTTTATAATGTTTCTTTTTATAAAAATATACTGAAAATATAAAATTTCCTTTTATATAAAGTTTCTGAAAATAGAAGATTTCCTTTTATAGAAATAAGAAATCGATCATAATTAGGTTTTAGGGAATGATCAACTTCAAGGCTAAAGGATTTGATTTGATCATTCAGATCAATTGAGTTTTCGAGATTCAACAAGCCAATGAGGCTGTGATTTTAATTGATCAACAATCTCAAGATCAAACTTTTGGTTTAAGAGCTTTGATTTACTCATGGGAGGGTTTGGACTTATTGATCTAGGGTTTTAGGGGTTTTGCATATTTTAAATGTCATAACTTTAATATTAAGTCCATGTTCGATCTGTTTCTTCTCTTTTAGGGTTCTAGAATAGTTTACCTTAGTTTTGAATAGATCTGAACCGGACCACCAAGGGAAAAGGAGTTGCTGGTTGATTGGTGTTTCTGACGGCGCTTCGTAAAACTGTGATTGCGGACGCGTCTGAGCTCCGATCGATGAACGGCTTTCGGCGTTGGCTTCTACTCGTCAAGGGCTACAGATCGATAGGTGGCTCGTCGTCTGGTTCGTCGTGGTTGGTGAGTTACAGCGGTTTGAAGTCGGCACCAAGGATTAGGGTTTTGAGGTAATTGACGGCGCGTACTAAAACAGAGCGTGACGGCGCGTCTAAGATCCGATCGGCGAGTGGTTTGCGGCTCTGGCTTCGTCTCGTCGAGATCTACAGATTGATAGGTGGCTCGCCGTCTAGGTCGTCACGGTTAGGGAGATACGGTGGTTTGAAGTCGGCGGCCGGAATTAGGGTTTCTAGTCTCGGGTTTGTTTTTGGTTTTTTAGGGTGGAGACTATCGTGCTGATAACGTGTTGTGAAAGTAAGAGAATTTCGTGTGTACTTTATTGATAACAAGAGTGCTCCTTATATAGGGAGTTACAAGGTTGAAACCCTAACTGGCCTATTACATGGTGGGCCATAAATGAGCCAAGACTCTAGACTATATTCTAATGGATTTGGGCTTGGTTGCTGGACATCCACAACATGATATTCATAACAAACTCTACATATTGGGATATATTGAAATTATATAATAGTTATGGACTAAGATTGTAAATAAACTTTAATAGTTGTAGGGTTTTGTATATGTAATCAATACATCAGTTTGGAGAAGTTAACAAGAAATAATACAGAGAAATTTCAGATCTTTTATGGTATCAGAGCCTGGTTTGGATTTCTTGTTCATGGGATTCGCAAAAAGCGATTGTTGATTTCGGGAACTGTTTTTCGGATACTGTTCATCGAGTCGGTACTGTTCATCGTTTTCGGATTTGATTCACGGCGTACTGTTCATCGATATCGGATACTATTCATCGGGTACTGTTTATCGGGTACTATTCACCGGATACTGTTCATCGATTCGAGATATTGTTCATTGGTGGATAATGGAACAAAGTATTTTTGATGAGATTAGATTCGCGGAAAGCGGTTTTAAGGTTGTTGAAGAAGAAGTTGCGGAAGGCACTTCGTTGAGACAAAGCTGTCCAGGGGCACCCACACCGGTTGTGTCACACACTGTTATGATGCAGTTTGATTCGCATGTCAAAATTGGTTTGAAGAAAGAGCAATGGGAACAAATTTTGAATGATCCTTGTTTTAAATCCGAGTCAGCTAATTTCTCCAGCGAAAAAAGGTTCATGGATAATTGGATAATTGATAGTGGAGCTTCACATCATATGATTGGTACGTTGAGCTCTCTTGTTGATGTCTATAGAGTCTCACCGTGTTTGGTTGGGTTACCAAATGGGAAGAATGTAGTTGCTGATAGAGAAGGAAGTATTATTTTGACAGAGAATTTGAGGTTGACACGAGTTCTACTTGTAGAAGATTTGAGATGTAGTCTTATCTCTGTATCACAGTTGATTGATGAGTTAAGCTGCATTGTATTGTTTTCGAAGACAGGTTGTCTTCTATATAATTTTGGGGTGCAGATGGTGATCGGTACTGGTGAAAGAAGAGAAGGATTGTATTTTCTTCAAGGTATTAAACACATTCGAAGTGTTAGAAGAGAGAGTAAGGTGGAGTCATTAGAAGTATGGCATAAGAGGATGGGACATGCCTCTGAAAAGGTAATCAAGAAATTACCTGGCGTTGATAGTGGAAGTATTGGTGAATCTGGGTGTGATATATGCTTCAAAGCGAAGCAGTGTCGAAGTGAGTTTCCGCTGAGCTCAAGTAAAAGCAAAGAGTGCTTTGAAATGATACATTGTGATTTATGGGGACCTTATCGGACGCCTAGCTTGAATGGTTTCTTTTATTTTCTTACGATTGTGGATGATTATTCTAGAGCTGTTTGGGTGTTTCTTCTAATGGACAAGACTCGAGTTGAAAGAACTATAGTGGATTTTTTTGCTCTAGTTTAGAGACAATTCAATAAGCATGTGAAGATAGTGCGGAGCGATAATGGTAGTGAGTTCTTGAAAATGAGAGACTATTTTCATCGTTTGGGAGTGATACATCAGACTTCATGTGTGGGTACACCTCAGCAGAATGGAAGAGTTGAGAGGAAACATAGGCATATATTGAATGTGGCACGAGCTTTGATGTTTCAAACGAGTTTGCCTATTGAGTTTTGGGGTCACTGTGTGTTGGGTGCATCACATTTAATCAACAAAACTCCGTGTGAGATACACAAAGGAAGAAGCCCTTATGAGATTTTGTTCGGGAAAGCTTCTACATATAATGATATACGGATTTTTGGTTGTCTCGCCTATGCTCACAATCAGAAGCGTCATGGTGACAAGTTTGCTAGTCGTAGTAGAAAGTGTGTTTTTATCGGTTACCCTTATGCGAAAAAAGGATGGACTATGTTGGATTTGGAAACAAGAGAAGAATTTGTCTCTCGAGATGTATCTTTTATCGAAGATAAATTTCCCTTCTTTGAAGCTCAGAAAGAACCAAACGTGACTATACATGATGGGTCTGGACTTGAGAGAAGAGTTGAAGAGGCGGTAGAAATAAGCGATACTGTGAGCGACATAGTGCCAGAGGATATCACAAGGGTTGTTACAGATGTTGTACAACAACCAGTGCAACATCCAGTATCCGTGATAGAGAAACCGACTGAGAATGAAGTAGAGAGTATGACACAGCCAGAGCTTGTAGTGGTGAACGATGGTGAGATAGGAACACAATCTGAACCTACAAGCGAGACACATGTGGAGACTGTTGCATCAGATACAATGTTAGGAAGGGGTATGAGAAAGAAAGAATCTTCTGTCAGGTTACGTGATTATGTGGTTAACACAGTGGTTCCGGGTCCTATGTCTTTATCTCGTGTGAATCCAGATGGAAGTTCAGAATATGGAATTGAGAAATTTGTGAATTGTTATCGATTTTCTGAGTCACATAGAGGTTTTTTGGCTAGTGTAACTGCAGAAACTGTGCCAAAAACATTTGCTGAAGCGATGAAATGTCCAAGATGGAGAGAAGCAGTGAGAGTTGAGATCGAAGCTCATGAGAAGAATAAGACATGGTCAACAGAATTTTTGCCTTATGGCAAGCGGATGATTGAATGCAAGTGGGTATTCACTATAAAGTATAATGCTGATGGATCAATTGAAAGGTATAAAGCTCGACTTGTTGCGTGTGGTAATCGACAAGAAGAAGGAGTTGATTACAAAGAAACTTTTGCCCCTGTAGTCAAAATGAATACAATTAGATTGGTTCTTCAGGTTGCTGCTGGAAAGAACTGGGAACTTCATCAGATGGATGTACAAAATGCGTTTCTTCATGGAGACTTGCAGGAAGAAGTGTATATGAGACTACCTCAGGGTTTCAGCGCTCCTACAAAGGGAATGGTATGTAGGTTGCGCAAATCTTTGTATGGTTTGAAACAAGCTCCAAGGTGTTGGTTTGCCAAGCTTTCAGAAGCTCTTTTGAAGTTTGGTTTTGCACAAAATAAGTCAGATTATTCGCTCTTCTCAATGGTGAATGCGAAAGTTCAGCTGCATGTTCTAGTATATGTTGATGACCTGGTGATCACAGGAAACTCACCAGAAGCTATTCGGGAGTTCAAGGGATATTTGAGTAGTTGTTTTCATATGAAGGATTTGGGAAAACTTAAGTATTTTCTGGGAATAGAAGTTGCACGCAGCAAAGAAGGTATATATCTGTCCCAAAGAAAATATTGCGACTAGACCTGGTATATATCAAGTACCTTCTCCTCGAACCGTCCCAATTGATGGTTTGGTTCCATAGGAAATTCCACTGGTCTACCACCAAGCAACCCAACATCAGAAATAATATCCAAGATTGGTTGGGAGATTGATTTATTTGGCTGCGACTAGACCTGATATTGCGTACTCTGTTCATATTTTGTCTCAGTTTATGCAGAAACCAAGGGATGATCACTGGTTAGCTGCATTAAGAGTTGTTCGTTATTTGAAAGGGTGTCCTGGAATGGGAATTATGTTAAAGGCTGAATGCAATTTTCATCTCACCGCATGGTGTGATTCAGACTGGTCTGGATGTCCAATTACCAGGAGGTCTTTAAATGGCTGGTTAGTACAATTGGGATCTTCTCCTGTATTGTGGAGGTCAAAGAAACAAGATGTGGTGGCTCTTTCGTCAGCTGAAGCAGAATATAGAGCTATGGTTGCTGCACTCAAGGAGTTGAAGTGGATTAAAGGCATGTTATCATCTATGGGTATTGCACACTCAGGTCCTATGGATATGTATTGTGATAGTAAATCTGTCCTTCATATTGCAGCTAATCCTGTGTTTCATGAGAGGACGAAACATATGGAGAGAGATTGTCACTTCATCAGGGATGATATAAAAGCAGGGATTTTACGAACGAATCATGTACCAACAACAGATCAGCTGGCAGATGTCTTTACTAACGCGCTTGGAGGACGTCCTTTTCAAGCGATCTTGCCCAAGTTGGGCATTCGAAATCTCCATGCTCCAACTTGAAGGGGGGGGTATTGGGATATATTGAAATTATATAATAGTTATGGACTAAGATTGTAAATAAACTTTAATAGTTGTAGGGTTTTGTATATGTAATCAAGACATCAGTTTGGAGAAGTTAACAAGAAATAATACAGAGAAATTTCAGATCTTTTAGTAAAATATTGAAAACTAAAATATTGAACTTTATAACATGAAAAGTAAAACAGTGAGCTATATATATGATTGTTAATATAACATTGTTAATATAAGGGGATATATAATACAATACTATACATGTAGTTTGTCTTCAAAATCAAATTATATATATATATATATATATATATATATATATATATATATATATATATATATATATATATATATATATATATGATTGTTAATATAAGGGGATATATAATACAGTACTATACGTGTAGTTATTATTTATCACCTAGAAGAAAAGCTTATTCACCAAAAATAATAATTATCGAATGGGGATGTCTTTAGTTATTTCCATATTTGTAGACACTAATCAGTCATACAGTAATTACATAAAGCATATAATATATGTACTATATAATGACATGAAATGTAAATACTCTAGGCAAGAAAGGTTATTTTTAAAAAGAGTTTAACGTGAAATGTGGTGAAGACACATAAGCAATGTCATAGTGGTTATTAACATATGAAGTGAAGGTTTCTTTAAAAAAATTCTTTTCAAATAATAGAAAGGGGATATCATCTTCTGCAACCAAAACTCCACAAAGGTCTAATAGAAACTTAGAACAGTGGTACATATGATTACTTTGACTATAGATGATAATATGACTGCATCAAAACGTTTAAATAAATTGTATGTAAAAAATAGACAAAAAGACTGTGAAATTAGTGTACCAATCTCGTACTGAAATATTCTCTGGACTTACTGATTATTTTTCCCTTTTAGAAATCATATATTGAGTCAAAGATGCAAAAATTAGTATACGCTAAATTAGTGGTACATATTACATTAGTACTTTCCTTAACACACATTATAATCAATGGTCGCATATGTATATAGAATAATATCACTATATTGAGTCAAAGATGCATAAATTATTTTTGCTAAATTAGTGGTTCATATTACACAAATACTTTCTTTAACACACACTATATTTACTACACGAGAATAATTATAATAAATCTATGGCTATTATTAAGAAGACTGCATATCTAGTTACCTTTTTTGTATACTTATATAATTATCTTTTACATACCCATTGATGCAGCATGTAAATAGATAGCAAGGAAACTTAATAAGATTACAAATTTTTTGAATTTAACTTCGACACTACTCCGGTGTTGGTAGAAATTAATGAGACCCAAATAATGTTACCGTGACTTAATGTATGGACCCTTTTAATGATATAACTGAATATGTAAGGTTGTTTTCATTCTTTCCATATTTTTACATATAGCATTGATATTGCATCATACACCATCTAGTATAATTTTGGTCTACTGTATGGACCCTTCTAATTTTCTGTTATATATTATTTTACATGTTAGTTGTAGTCGTCATCCTCATGTGGCATTTTTATATTTTATGTGAATGAGTATATTGTGGTCATTGAAGTTGAAATATCAATTTTACAACATAGTGTAATATACATTATCTACTATAAACTGCTTCTAATGTACATGATGAATACGTTCAAAAAATTAATATGTGGCTTAACTATTATTTTAGAACACAGTTTTTAAACTGTAGACGAATCTATAAAAAATTATATATTTGGTTAAGACAAATAAATTGGTTATTTCAGGTTTAACTAATGGATGTAAGAGAGAATAATTCAGTTTTATACAAAACATATTGTATAATTTTGGCCTACTTATAATGAGTAATGGCATTATATGTAATTAGTCTAGGCAATAGTGGATCTTTAATTTTGGCCTACTTAGTGATGCCACCTAAGTAATGGCATTTTGGTTAGTCACACATGAGTGTAAGGTTATTTAATAAAAGTGCTCCTCAAATAATATAAAAGAGATTAGGCTCAATAGAAGTTTTGTTGAATGTCTTTTAGGTTTTGTAATCAGAATTTCATTTTTTAATGCTTCTACAAGCTTTTGAAAGCTTGCATTTTATTCCATATAGTTGAAGTAATATCCCAAGTTATTACTATATATACATCTTAATAAATAATACTATATATACATCTTAATAAATTTTTAATTCTTAATTTCTTAATATGTAGTTTATCATCAATATTTTAAAAACTGTTTTAAGGCCAGTTATTCCTAATATTATTTATTAAAAGTTAGTAAATTTAGTAAATAATTTCTTGATAAAATTTAAATGGAAAATAATAAGATTTTACCCTGTTGAAGACTTGGTAAATCAAAACATTTTGGTTCAGTTTAGGTTCATTCGACATATCTGTACATTTTAGTGGTTGGCATATATGTGGAAACAACATAGATTGACCAAAAGATGTTGACTGAGCAATATGAAAAGTGTAGAAAATAAAAAGGATTTTTTTATATTAGTAGCCATTTAAATATTTCCAAAACATTAATCATCTCATTGGAAAGTAGAATATACATTTCGTTATAAAATCATAGAATATGTTGACTTTTTTCTTGGATTCCAGTATAAACCTATCTATCAAGTGAACCTGTGTAGATTCAGATTAATGGTGAAAGTTCTTATAGCTTTGACATCGGTATGAAGTTTTTCCTTTTTGTTTTTTTGCTTTTCAATTATTTTTGATGTCGCAAGCTGTTTTTTTTGTGATTTTAAATGTTTATAAAAAATAGAAAAAATTCCAATCCATTGAACCCATTTGAAAGAAATAAACATGTTTATCCTAGTAAACACGTTCTTTAGGATAGTGTTTCATTTTTTTTTTGTCATCCATGGACAACAGTGTAATTTAAAGATTAATGAGTTATCTTATATTGGTGGCTTCTACTAAATCAACAATTTGAAACATTAATAAATGTCTTTCGAATAAATTGTAAAGTTATTATTTCAAGTGAAACCTTAATTATGTTTTTTAAAAAATGGAGCATCTTCAGACATACGCAAAAGACATTCTTATTTACATTAAATACTAATTAGTGAAATATAATTTTTTGTTTGGGTAAATTCTTTCATATTTTAATTTTACTAAAAAATATTCAACATTAACAAAAGTTACATATAATTTAAGAGGATGTGAAATCACTGTTAAAGAGTAAAACATCACCCACAAGGCCACAACCACAAAGTAATAAGCTATAGGAAACAAGAATATACTTCTTTTTTTTGGTCATTGACAGGGTTTAACCTCGTTCTTTTCCTACTTAACTTCGACGGGAATAATTTATTGAACACGTTCAAATATTTTATCTGTGATGGATTATGCAGGACACTGTTGCCATTTCATATGATTTTTTTTAGGGTATGGAGTAATTTAATCATTTTATCTTTTAATAAATACTATTTCGAAAAAAAATCTCCTTATATGCTTTTTGTTATAATTTTATGTCTTTTATGCTATCTAGCTCATTTACCCAGTTATAAATTCTGCAAGAGTTAAAACACTCACCAATCATCATTTTAGTGTGGACATAATCATGAAGCGGCGTGCTTCTTGCGCTCTGATATAGTCTGTGTCAGGCTCAGGTTTCTCTGTAGGCTCACACTCTCCATCTTTCTTGACCTCTCTGTTCCCAAGGCAGAAGAATGTTAGATCATCTCTTGGATCCTCTTCTTCTAGTCCTGTTTCTCTACGTGCTTTGATTACATCTTTGTACATCATCTCCATTGTCCTTCTCTGCCAATCTAGTATAGCTTGGACCGATCCACTCTCAGGTATCCCTTCAGGCCACATTGGAACAACATAAAGCTTAAACCTCTCTCCAGCTTTGATCTTGCTAACAATCTTCAATGATATCTCCTTTGCAATCAAATGAAGAGCATTGATCTCCTCAGGTTTGATTCCATCTGCACTCCAAGAAAATGAGCTTCCTAGGAAGTTCTGGTTTTCGATGTAGATGAAGTCCTTAGCTCGCCTTATCGCCGAAATGTATGCATTTTGAATATTGCTATCAATAATGTTATTATCTTTACCACTTACACGACCTGGTTCTGCTGCAGCTTCAGGAGAATCAGGAAACGAAGCAGCTGCTCCAACATATATTGATCTAAAGAGCTGAACGTTCCATGAGTCATGGTCATGTTATCGTCTTTGACAGTGAAGATAACATGTTTAGCCTTGTGACCACAGTAGATATGAAATGATTCATTCCACTTTGGTTTGTTTGTTATCTTTCTTGTTCGTCCAGCTCTAGCTTTCTCTAGATCGATTGTAGCGTATAGCTGAGGTTCTCCTTTGCCAACGCTGATTGTTTCTTCCACAAGATTTGCTAGAATCTGAAAATATTAAGAAACAAAAGATCAAAGTGAATCTAGAAAATTTTAAGCTAAAAAGACTTATAAATGATGATAATACCTTGCCGAAGAAGCTTGATCGGCCTCCTTTACTTTCATGAAGAGAATCTACTTCGTATTTGTAGCGTGTAATCTTCCATGCAACAAAAACTCCATTATATTTCGGCTCTTAAAACATTAAAACCCAACTCAAACACATTAGTATTCGTCTCTTTGTTACATTAGTAGTTAAAAAAATCTTAGGATAATACATAACATGATTCAAGATCAGAGATTATACATCTCATGTCTTAAATTACACTCAAGCCCGCAAAAAACTTAACCTGTCGATAATCAAACCCAAAAAGTATGGAAACAAGATACAATATGTAAGAGAACAAGAAGGAAAAAAAAAGAAAAATGTATAAAGAGGATGTATTACCTGCAACACTCACAGAGATTGAGAGAGAGAGAGAGAGATGAGAGAAGCTGGTTGGGTTGTTAAGATATTGGGATTTTGATCCGAGAAGGAAGATACTTTGTGTGTGTGGAGCTTCTAAATAAAATTTGGGATATTAGTAGAAGTTGATGCAAAGACGAAACTAGTTTTACAAATAAAAGTTTTAGAGTTTAAGACATAGAAAAAAGAACCTCAATGTAATACTTTTTTGGTGTTAAGTATCGAGATCTCAAATCAGTAAATTTTTCTATTTGTTATAAAATATGAAAATTCCTTTTTGAAAATAATCAACTTTGGACTCTCAATGTACTTTCATTTAAGTTTTAGTTTTGTTCTTACTTTTCTCTATGAATGTTCGATTTATGTAACATTAATATTTGAGTTTGAAATTCAATTTTTTTCAAACTTTTACACATGAGGT
The DNA here is from genome assembly GCA_026261945.1 of Hirschfeldia incana. Lineage (NCBI taxonomy): Eukaryota > Viridiplantae > Streptophyta > Magnoliopsida > Brassicales > Brassicaceae > Hirschfeldia > Hirschfeldia incana. Next base: position 204,595 of record JABCMI010000128.1, on the reverse strand, counting down.
TCTTATTGAATGTAATACCGAACATAGCTGCGTGATGTAATTAAAAAGGTAAAAAACATTACTTCACATTTTCCCCATTTCTCCGGAAATCCTCAACCATCAACCATCAACCAATGAGGAAAGTGTTACAGTTTGGTTATATATACATAATGGATGCATCTCTGTTTTTGATTTATGCTGAGAAAATTGGAACTCTTGAAAGGAGACTTGTGGAGGAAGGTGAGAAATGGCGTCTCATCTCTTGCATATTATGGCTTCACGGTAGGCTCTACTTCCATTTTATACAAATACCATTATCCAAAAGGGTATACATGTTGATGAGTGCATGACTCGAAAAGAACTACATACGTATCGGTTGTTCAAAGGCTGTTGTAATTATACATAGTATCACCAATCAATAATATCTTCTTATATCTCACATGAATCAGACCGACCAAACATTGCATAACGGTTGTTTGCAACGTTTTCATACAGAAAGTCCCTCACAAACCTGCAGCAAATTGTTTCAAAAAACCACTCACAAGAGACGTTTCACGTTTCCTTGTATAACTATTTAAACCTGTGAAGTAATGTCTTTTTTATTTATTCATAACTGCATAATCGACTCCATTTTGCAGTAAAATTTGCAGTAGGGTTGAAGATACTCTTACAGAGGCGCAAACTGCAAAAAGAAGGCAAGCTGTGGAAATGGCAAGTCAATGTATTTCATGATCTTCAGAACCGCTTCTGATTTGATGTAAGACCTGAAGAAAAGACACATGCATACCACAATTAAGCAAATCCGCTAACTAAACTCTAGAAAAGTCAAGAAATTTAGAGAGTGAAACTCAATGGAGGCAAAAGCCTGTGTTTATGGTTTATTTATTAATTTTGTGAACAAACAAATTACACAATCCTAAAAGCTGATATTTATTTTCCATTTTACAAGTTGAACTTTTCTACTAATTAAAAGCTGTTTTCCTATAAGTTGCTTGTATAAACCAATAAAGTTGATTTATATGTTTTACCTATCTTTCTCGACAAGTACGACACTGGATATATCATTAGGAGCACGTCCTGACCGCATCAACCGTTTCTTTCCCGCTTCGCTCTGTAATGCTTCAAACCTTATGCTCCTGAACACACATATCATAGATTCCATTCCTTTACATTTGGCTCTCTCTCAGTGAACAAAACCAAAGTTCTAATACGACAAAATGATCAGACACTAACCTCTTATGATCATGGTCTCGGACAAACTTGACGCCTCCGTTACAAAGATTGCAAACACCTAATAACACTCAAATAAGAATCGAAATAAGTTCTTCTACAAACCTAGAAACGTGAAAAAGAAGTCAGCGATCAGATCAAAGCGATTACCGTCGAACAACATGATCGGTCTCTTGTCTTGTTCGAAAAAGCTTGAAGTTTCCTTGACCCAGTCCACTGAAGTGCATACTGCGTAGGTTAGCAGAAGCAGAGACTCTCACCCTAACTTGCGCACGAGACGGAGCGGTTAACCGTCCGAAACTTGCCGGAGCAAGGATTGCCATCTCAATCTCCGGAGACTCGAGCCACGCAAAAATTGATACAGTTTGATTTTCTTTGATTTTTGGGTAAACGCTCTCTCTTGGACAAGTCGTGTGCCTTGAGAGACTATTCTCTCTCTCTCTCTCTCTCTCTCTCTCTCTCTCTCTCTCTCTCTCTCTCTCTCTCTCTCTCTCTCTCTCTCTCTCCCTCCCTCCCTCCCTCCCTCCCTCCCTCCCTCCCTCCCTCCCTCCCTCCCTCCCTTCCCCTCCCTCCCTCCCTCCCCCCCTCCCGTTAGGGACTTATTGGTAAATGAGTTCTTAAGAATATATTTTTTTTCCAAAATTCCGTTATTTTTTTACGCTGATTTATCATGATATTACAACTATTAGGAATATTACATCATCTGAGCCTTCCTATGAAGATCCACGCCTGACCAGATTTACTTGCACCATGAAGATCTATTGTAATCATTCATTCCATAATCTGCATAGTTGCCTGTAATCATTTCTTTCATTCCTAATAAATCGCGTTCTCTCCAGGACTTGAAACCTGGATTTGAGATAATTTGCAATAAATTGCATAGTCGAGAGTCGAACTCCAAACCTGAGTGTAAAAGCTTTTAGACCTTAACCATTAGGCTACGGTGCTTCCACAAATTCCGTTGTTATCGAAGGGATTTTTATTCTTCTTTAAATCTTAGTAAAATCATATTTGCTGGTTTGAGAATTTTTGTAATCCATTCAATTTTTTTTTTGTTGCAATCAAAAAGTTTAGTTATTGTTTATTTTCTAATTCTAAATAAATCTAGTAGTATTGAGAGATGGATTCTCTATATTTTTACTTATAAAACAAAAAAATCATATATATATATATATATATATATATATATATATGATATGATATTTTCAAAATCTTTGTTATAAAGAAAATCTGAAAAAATGCTATTACAAATAAAATATCATTAATATAAATATCATTGAAAAGGATAAATATATGAAATACATCTCTTGGTATATGTCAATTTGTTGTCTGGTAGGGACGATAGTCACGTCTGCTTTGATCATATGGAAAGCTTTGATGTGTGTCACTGGAAGTGAAATCCCCTGTCGTGGTTGTTCTCTCTGAAAGCATGGAACCTGGTTTTCAGAGGGTAAATGAAATCATTGAGATGGCTTTTACATTTTGTAGCAGCTAGGCGCTGCTAGCTGACTGATAATCTATTTGAGGGTCATATTGAAATGAATCTGATACCTTGTAGGGGGATATATTGTTCTTGTACATGAGTAAGGATCCAGTTTGAGCTGGCGAGATTGTTGTTTTCAATATTGTTGTAAGTTTCCCTTCTCATTTTGTTTTGTTTAGCTTTATATCTTTCTCCTCATTTGTATTTGATTCATTTGTCAGGGTCGTGATATTCCAATTGTCCATCGTGTCATTAAGGTAACTTTTTCTCTAGATTTCCTCATTATCATCACCCGGTGCTTAGATCGTGAATACCTATATATAGATGGTTCTGATTCATTACAGGTTTACGAAAGGGAAAATACTGGAGAAGTCGATGTTTTGAGAAAAGGTTGTTGTTTTGTTGATCTGAAGTCAGTGTAAAGTTGTCTATCATATTGTTATTATTCAACGCCCATTTACACTTTCTTTTCTATTGTTTTAAGGTGACAATAACCGCGAAGATGATAGAGTTCTCTATGCTGAAGGTCAGCTTTGGCTTCATCGACATCATAAAATGGGTCATGCTGTCGGGTGCAGAATTAATCTATGCTAAAGTGTTTTAACCAAAAGCTGTAGTTAACTCATAAGTGGTTTTACCTTTGTGTCTGCTTCAGCTTCTTGCCTTATGTTGGATGGGTGACTATAGTCATGACAGAAAAGCCTATTATCAAGGTTAAACACTTTCTTTTCTCACTCTATGTCCAATCCACAATGAACACTCTCTGATATCTTTTTTAATTTTCTTCTTGCAGTATATTCTCATAGGTGCATTGGGTTTACTTGTTATAACGCCCAAGGATTGAGCCTTTTTGGAAGGAATGGACTCCTTTGGTTTATGTTATTTCAGAGGGTAATAGCAAATCAAAGACCGGTCATTTGTTGTTTAGACCACTTTAATATATTACAATCGGAAAGCTAAATTTTATTTCGGGATATTAGATTACCTAAATAAAAGAGATTTGTTTCCTTTGGATAGGCCTTGTTTCGTTTTCCTTCGCTTCTCCTTACCCTTAAAAAAAGTAGTCAAAACAAATGGTGGAAAGATAAAATCAAACACTTGTAAATATTTATACTCACTTGTACACTTCTCCTTATTTAATAAGAACTACAGTTTTGAGTTTATTGCACTCTTAAATACAACTTTCCCATGAGGTGATTAGAAACTTGGCTCCACAAAGCTATTGTAATGGGAAGAGTAAAAGTTATACTCACTTAAAAAGAGGATGAGCATGAGCGCAAACAATCTTTTTGGACTATAGTCACGGTTTAGTATTTCTTTTGTATAACTGGAAATCGGTTTTATTTATATAGTTCACATGTCATGTCATATAGTTTATTATCTGGATTAAACATCTCTAAGATTGTAACTAATATTGGTCAACTCAAGAGTAATATGCATTAAAAACCATAATGAAAGGGATATGTACAAGATTTTGTATATATTTGTTCATTCTTGTTTATTATAAGATAAGGATGTAATAATTACAAAGCGTTTACATCTTTCTTATTTATCTTTTGGTTAATGTTTGCCCATCTTAAGATTGATACCAAAGTCACGAAATAGTCTCTCCCTTATTCCCTTGAATACCTTTGTACTGTCGCCCGTCGGGTATCACAAGATCACAACACCATGATTCTGGCCAACCGGTAAACTTAGCATCTTAGAGAGTCCAGAGAAATAGAACTGCGTCATATTCTGTTGTGAGGCCAAGGGAGAAGGGAAAAGCTGAGAGACCGAAACGGAAGAAGGCAGCATCCCTAACCCAAGGGTTTGATTGCTAGGATCTTGAGACATTGATAAACCGGACTGATTCTTTGTACCGGATTTGGTTTTGCGTTCAGGTGGTGGAGCGTGCTCATGTTTCCCAACATACATAGACACCACTAACTTCACATTCTATACGCTTTTCTCCACACGTTTCTTCACCTTACACCCAGTGTATGTGCATTTGTAGTAACTCCTGCGATTACCATTTGCACCAAAATATATATATATATATATATATATATATATATATATATATATATATATATATATATATTTTTTTTTTTTTTTTCCAAAATGACAGACCAATTTTGAAGTGAAAGAAATATGTGACCTTGGATTTGCATTCCCTGTGACAATTTTTCGACCATATTTTCTGCAGCGAAAACCATCGTCAGGATGGTCTTCTTCGCTTTCAACCTGGATTATGACATTTGGAGTCTTATTTTTTTGTCTTGTTGCTCCAATAATGTTTGATACCATATTTTCCCTGCGACAGAATTAAATTCAGTTCATTTTTATTATTAAACATATCAATTACAAATTTACTGTAATATATAGAGTAATATATATATATATATATATATATATATATATATATATATATATATATATATATATATATATATATATATATATATATTGATTACTCAATGTTGTCTTTGGACTTTCTCTTTCGAGATGGAGGTTCTACAACAACGTTGTGATCTTCGACTTTGTCTTTCTCTTTGTTGTATTCTCTGTCCTTGTCATTGTCTTTGCTACCCCTTTCAATGGAGATATGGTTCATAACATCAGCTTCAGCAACAAATTCAGAATCAAAATAAGGGATTAAAGGAGCACCAATGGGATCAGCATTAGATTCATGAGATGTGATATAAGCAGACTCTTCTGTTGGAATATCATCAGAGCCTGTTTGACATGTAAGAAAAAAAATATTAATATTCAAAAAATAAAAACTGGAGGCAAACTCAAAACACTACCTCCTTGAGGAAGGAGATCACCGTCCATCGGCTGATGGGGAAGATTGTTGTTGGATGTAATAATCGTTGCATGGGCGCCAGCGCCACCTGAACTTTCCACTGCCTCCGGAGGCGCGTCATTAGAGATTGGACACGGAAGGATAATCTGATAGCATAATTTACACAAAGACAATAAACAGTTAGGCTTTACATATATTAATATTATATATGGAGACAATAATATATTTCACGTGTAACAGATCAATATTAGACCAATTAAAGACATTGTTACTTACCTGTGAAGAAGAGTTAGACAACATATTTGGAGATTGCAAAAATGGAGAAAGACTGAATCCTGGAGATATTACGAGGATAGGAGAAGGAACAAGAATTGGATTCCGAAATGATTAGCAAATGGACTGACGTTCTCTATCTCGAGCGACGGAATATTAAATCCTAGTCTTGCAGCCCTTCTGTCACGGAGACCACCAGATCTTTGTTCAGACTGAGGATCATACGATACATTGGTTTGAGGGAGCATCTCGCTGATCGGATTTAGACCATTTTCGTTTTGATCCAGTATTCATAGTACCTCTCTTATGCTAGGACTGGACAGCAGATACAAACCATCCATAAAGTTTCCATCACAATCACTCATTTTTTCAGGAGAGAAAACTTTGAAATGTCAATAAAAACAACACAAAAACAAAAAGATTGCTGAAAACAGAATAACTATTTGGAATACAAGTAATGTAAAGTAGTAGAGGTGATATAATTTAGGAGATTTTAAATAACTGACACAATAATGAATAATTTATTTATAAATGTAAAGGAAAAGCCGTTTGTTTCAAAAGAAACTAGGTATTGTGTGTGTTTCATAGAAGGGAGGTGGTCTTCTTATAGTAAAACGAAACCATTTCATTATGGTAACAATTTTATGTGGTCAGACATTCGTAATTCAAATTTCAGCAATTCCTAAAGAGGTTTTAATTACCTTTTATTTCTTTTTTGGATTTTTATGAAAGTTGATAATCCAGTCCGGTTTTATCAGAAAAGTACAAAAAGCTAACAGCATTATTCAAAATTGTGATTTTCTTTTCCTGTAATTTATTTATACCAAAACAAATAAAAACATTTTGTGGTTAAAAATTATTAAATTCAGTAAATTAATTTATAGTTGATTATTTTAAGATTATAACGATGTTTAAAATATTTTTAGAACATGATATGTTAATTGTAATTTATTTAATTATTGGTTTTTAAAATATTGTACGATAAAATTAGAAGATGTTACCAATATAGGAAATTAAACTAGATAGTATATCACCGAGATTTACATTGATATATTTTAAAAGTCTTTATTTTAAATCTAGGTAGACTCTAACTAGTTTTAAATCATCACAAGTTCTTTATAACAAGAGTAATAATTAATATAACATATACTTATATAATATCACCATATATTTATTAATATATTTCAATATCAGAAATACATAAATATATTTAATAAATTATAAATCATCAAATAATTATTAGAGAAAAAACTAGGAAAACACCAAACCAAATTTGTATCAAAAATATAGACCCCAATGATCAAAATGACTAAAATTTTTTATTAAAGAAGTAAATATACATTTATATTCTTGGATTAATTAATCCAAACATTAGGATTTAGAGTTAAGGAGTGGAGTTTTGGGATTAAGGTACAACATTTTATAAAATAAAAAATATATACTAAAATTTGAAAAAAAATTGAAATAAAGTTTCGAATTTTCGAATTATAAAAAGAAATTTGAAAAATAAAATTAAAAACAATTTTCAAAAAATTTCAAAAAATTATAAAAAATTCCGAATCTGAAAACATATAATCTGAAACTATTAAATTTATGTTTTTTTTTTATTTTTTTTTTATTTTTTTATTTGTATTCATAAATATAGGGTAGTATGATATTTTCATCTATTAAATGATACATTTTGGTGTTTTATCTCCTTAGAGTTTATTTTTGTGACAAAATTGAAAATTGTCTATTTAGGACAATTGTCCTTATTATTATTTCAAAAGAATATTGACTTTAATGTAAAAAAGATAAACTCAGGCACTAACCTGTTATGATCATGGTCTGGTTAGCTAACCAGATTGATTCTGAGATTAACCCAATCAAACTGCGTAAATCAAATTCTGGGACCTACTACAAGTAATTAAGCAATGTGGAACTCTCTTAAACAATGAGAAAGTCGGCCAGGATTAATGAAACAAACTAAGGCCCAATCCACATAAGGATGGCCGGTTTAATCTAAGTAATACAATCTCGGTTATAAGCATTCTTAAACCGGATGGTTTACAACACTCCCCTTGAATGCCATAACCATCTATGGTTCGTAATGCGTTTGGTATACTGCTTCGTTAAAACCTTTCCATGGTAAACCCAAAACCCAATGTGGTAAAAGGGAAGCCATGGATAGGAAAAAGAGTACAGCCGTATTACTCCCCCTGAAGTGAACATCACTGAAGGTCTCTCAGTGAACGCATACCAATCTGTTGCATAAGCTTCCTGAGCGTGCATGTTGGTAATGCCTTGGTGAAGAGGTTGGCTGAGTTCTCGCTGGACCGGACTTGGAGTACCTTGACCTCTCCTTCTTTCTGAAGATCGTGTGTGAAGAAGAACTTGGGGGGGGGGGAACGTGCTTAGTCTTGTCACCCTTGATGTATCCCTCCTTGAGCTGGGCTATGCAGGCCGCATTGTCTTCATAAGTAATGGTCGGCCCATCCTTGCCATCTGTGATGCCACATGCTGTCCGAATATGGTGTGTCATGAGTCTCAACCATACACACTCTCTACTTGCCTCATAGATCGCCAATATCTCCGAATGATTGGATGATGTTGCTGAAATGGTTTGCTTGACTGATCTCCATGAGATAGCTGTGCCTCCATATGTAAAAACATAGCTGGTTTGGGACTTAGCACTATGTGGGTCGGATTGGTAACCCGCATCAGCAAAACCAACCAAATCTTCTTTGTTTTGGTTAGTTTAAGACAATCCTACATCCTTAGTTCCTTGTAGGTATCTCAGGACGTGTTTGATCCCATTCCAATGCCTCATGGTCGGACATGAACTAAACCTAGACAGTAGGCTCACAGCAAAAGATATGTCTGGCCTAGTATGAGTAGTTAAGTACATCAAGGCACCAATGGCACTGAGGTAAGGATACTCTGAGCCAAGGACCTCTTCATCCTTAGCCTTAGGTCTAAACGGATCAGTATCCAAACCAAAGGATCTTACAACCATGGGGCTACTAAGTGGATGACACTTATCCATATTGAACCTTTTAAGAACCTTTTCAGTATAGGTCTTTTGGTGCACAAGGATTCCATCCTTAAGATGTTCAGTCTGTAATCCCAGACAAAATTTGGTCTTTCCCAAATCTTTCATCTCAAATTCTTTCTTGAGATATTCAACTATTTGGGAAATCTCTTTGGCCGTTCCAAGTATGTTTAGGTCATCAACATACACGGCTATGATCACATAGCCTTGGCCGGATTTCTTAATGAATATACATGGGCTTACTTGATCATTTTTGTAGCCTTCTTTCAGTAAGTACTCACTCAATCTGTTGTACCACATTCGACCAGATTGTTTCAATCCGTACAAAGCTTTGTTAAGCTTGATGCAATGTTGTTCTCGAGAACCTTTAGAATTATTAGGTATTTCTATACCTTCTGGTACCTTCATGTATATGTCATTGTCCAGTGGTCCATAAAGATACGCGGTTACTACATCCATTAACCGTAGATCTAGATTTTCTCTTATGGCCAGACTTATAAGGAATCTGAATGTTGTTGCATCCACCACAAGAGAATAAGTTTCCTCATAATCGATTCCTGGTCTCTGTGAGAATCTTTGTGCAACAAGTCGGGCCTTATACCTCACGACTTCACCATTCTCATTTCTTTTCCTCACAAAGACCCATTTGTATCCCACTGGTTTTAGATCATGTGGTGTTAGGATTATTCTTCCGAAAACACCTCTCTTCTTGAAAGAGTTTAACTCCACGTTTATGGCTTCTTTCCACTTAAGCCAATCCTTTCTTTACATGCATTCATAAATGGACGTGGGTTTTAGATCCTCATCATCTTCAATGATCTCAAGTGCTACGTGATATTCAAATACATCATCCATGTCGACATGTTTTCTGTTTCATTGTTTTCCAGACATGACATAGTTTATAGAGATCTCTTCATTGTCAGGAACATCAGTACCATGTTGCAAGGCGTCCCGAGCAACATTGTTTGGTACGTCCGGACAATGTCCTGGTCAGGGGACTTAGATGTGACCACGACTCGGGTAGGGTCGGTCACGACCGTGTCTGGTGGTTCTTCCTCGGATTTTGCACCTTTCTTAGTTTTCCGAGGCTTCTTATCTAAAGAACCAATGGTTCTACCATGTTTTAGACGTGCCCTGGAATCTGTAGCAACTTGATTGTGTCCCTTATGAACATCAATTCGTATTGGTGCATTAGCAGCTGGTATGTATGACTTGGTTATTCTATTTGGGTCAGCAAAGGAATCGGGCAATTTATTAGCTAGCTCTTGCAGATGTATAATCTTTTGAACCTCAAGATCACATGCTTGGGTTCAAGGATCTTGCCATGTTTGGGATGTATTATTCCATGTAATTTCTTTTACCAGCTTGCTGTTATTTCCTCCCAATGTTGGATATTCAGATTCCAAAAAGTGGCAATCTGCATACCTGGCCTTAAACAAATCACCCGTGGTCGGCTCAAGGTATTTTATAATTGAAGGAGAATCGTATCCAACATATATTCCCATCCTTCTCTGAGCTCCCATCTTTGTTCTTTGTGGTGGAGCAATTGGATAATAGACGGCACATCCAAAAGTCTTAAGATGAGAGATGTCTGGCTCTCGACCAACTAGGAGTTGGGATGGTGAATATTTATGCTCACTAGATGATCTGATGCGTATTAATTCCGCAGCATGTAATACTATGTGTCCCCAAGCCGTGATTGGAAGGTTACTTTTCATGAGTAAAGGTCTAGCTATCATCTGGATCCTTTTGATAAAAGACTCGGCTAGACCGTTCTGTGTATGGACATGTGCCACGGAATGTTCAACTGTCACCCCCATGGACATACAGTACTCATAAAAGGCTTGGGAAGTGAATTCACCAGCATTATCAAGACGAATGGTCTTTAAAGGAAAATCTGGAAAATGTGCTCTCAATCTGATGATCTGAGCAAGTAGTCTAGCTAAGGCTAGATTTCGTGTGGATAGTAAACACACATGGGACCATCTTGTGGACGCATCAATAAGTACCATGAAGTACCTAAACGTCCCACTTGGTGGGTGTATTGGTCCACAAATGTCACCTTGTATTCTTTCCAGAAAACTGATGGTTTCCTTTGTCACATTGACTGGTGATGGTCAGATTAGGAGTTTTCCTTGTGTACAAGGTACACATGTATGGATCTTAGGAACAACTCGTCTACCTTTAAGGTTATGACCATTTGAGTTTAGGATAAGTCTACGCATCATGGATGTTCCGGGATGCCCTAACCGGTCGTGTCACAAGTTGAAATTCTCTTTGAACTCCTTGCTTATTACGGCATTGGCTTCGACCACACTGATCTGAGCATAGTAAAGACCAGTTGAGATAGCCGGTATTGTTTCCAAGACCTTCTTATGGTCTTGGTCGAGTTCATAGATGTTTAGGAACTCTTTGGATCCTTCTCCAACAGTTTCAATATGAAGACCATTCTTGCGAATGTCTTTAAAACTCAAGAGGCTTCTCTTAGAGTTTGGAGAATACAATGCCTCATCTATTTCTAGATGTGTTCCGTTTGGTAACAGGACATAGGCTTGGCCATGGCCCTTTATTAGTGATGATACACCATCTATTGTGTTCACAATGGCATCTTTCAATGTTAAATCAACAAAGAATTTCTTATCCTTTAAAATCGTGTGGCTTGATCCACTATCAACCACAAGTGTGTCCATACTTCCTTTCATTCTAGACAATAAAAATATAATCTGAATCATTCATATTATTATTGAAAATGAAAGCAATACATAGTTTATTCTTAAAATAAAACATAGAAAACAAAAGCACTTAAAAATCCTTAAAGCCTAAAAAAAACACCAAAAGCATTCAAACACAAATCGTTTGATGCATCACATCATTTAACTTGGTCATCATTCAGCATGTTCAGAATATCTGAAGTCTCATAATCCATGAGGTCATCTTTGTCATGATCAAAATCGTCCTCACCATCCTTGTACACCATGTGTGCTTCCGGATTCTTGCCCTTGAGACTCTCTTGATAGAGATCCACCAGATGCTTGGCTGTGCGGCAATTCTTTGCCCAATGATTCATCATTCCACATCTATGACATGGTGAGCTTCCAGGATTTTGTGGCTTTGAAGATGTCCCATTTCCTTTGTCTTTACCACGTTCATTATTGGACTGGTTTGGACGGTCATAAGGGGTGTTACGCCCTTTGCCATAGCCACCACGTCCACGTCCTCGCCCATGACCTCCACGGCCGCGTCCTCTTCCATATGAGGAGCCACGGCTCTTTTGGTCATACCGGACATGGTTGGCTTCAGCACCATCATGAGGCTCATTTGAGGTATGATTTACCTCAGGGACTGGCTTAGATCCAGGCAGTGTAAGCTCACTGTTCTTCAAGAGCAGCTCGTTGTTCTTTTCTGCAAGCAATAGACATGAGATGAGCTCACTGTAGGTATTAAAACCTTTCTGTCTGTATTGTTGCTGAAGCATCATATTGCTTGAGGACATGGTCTGGAAAGTCTTTTCCAACAGCAGCTCATCAGATATATTTTCGCCACATAGCCTCAGTTTTGAGACTATCCGGAACAAGGCTGAGTTGTATTCATCCACAGTCTTAAAATCCTGAATCCTAAGATGGGTCCACTCATAGTTGGCACCCGGAAGAATCAAAGTCCTCTGGTGATTATATCTCATCTTTAACTCCATCCATAACTCGTATGGATCAGTCACTGTGAGGTACTGAGATTTCAAGCTTTCCTCAATGTGATGTCGGATCATCATGAGGGTCTTAGAGTTCTCTCTCTTACTTGCATTGTTTCCCTCAACAATGCAATGCTCAAGGCCTTTGGCTCCAAGAGAAATCTCGACATCTAATACCCATTGCAAATAGTTGTCACCCCTAACACTTAGAGGTGCAAAGTCCAAGTTTGCGATTTTGGCCATCTGAAAATAAATATCAGATTGTTTAGGTCTTTAAAAGAATTTTCGTGTCTTGTCCATCTCTGAAATTTTTGATTAAAATTTGGTTTGGAAACCACTTTTAAAAATGAGATGGACGAGTGCATGGTCTCGCTATACCGTGTGGTACGCTTCATCGACCCATGCGGCTTTAATGGTCTACTCGTACCATTCAGCACTCATCATCGACCAATACAGGTCGTGATCTAGGCGCACTGTGGTGCGCATCATTGATCATCGCGGATGATCATCATGGATCATCGCGGATGATCACCGTGATCATCGGTGATCACGGGTGATGGTCTAGTTACACCGTATGGTGAACATCATCGACCATTGATACTTTTATGTATTATTAATATTTTCTTATCATGGTTTAGCCACACTATGGTGCGGATCATCGACCAAAGAGGTGAAAACATTGACCTTATATTTTGTTTGGACATATAGCGTGTCACTAAACGCGTATCACTTGTTGTACATACAAAACAAAGGTTATGTAATCTCATACTAGGAAACATTGGCTCTCCATGAAGGTGGATATGATGCTTGCTGCTTCTTCATCAAAGACTGGCTCAGGTTCGTCCTCCACATCAAAGATAGGTTCTGGAACTTCATCCAACGACATACAAGTGTCAAGACATGGACACTGATGTGGATAGACCCGTTGCTCTTTCTCAAAAACCTGTGGAGATAAAACAAGACTACTCGGAAGCTCCGGTTGCAAAATAGTGTTGGGGTCAAAATCGGTCAAGACAAAATCGATGTACGAAGATCTCGGAGAGACAATAACAATCCTTAGAGAAGCCTCGAAAGACAAAATAACGATCGAGAAACCTCGGAAAAAACGTCAAGTTCGAGATCGATCATTTCGAGATCAACGACTAAAAATATTTGTCGCACGAAGAAAACCCTTCGGAACACGAAAACACGCACAAACCGAGAGCACCAAGCAGCTAGCCCCGGTCCAGGTCGCCGGGCGCCTAGCGCCCGTGTTGGCCATGGTCGCCGAGCGACCAGCCCCGGTCCAGGTCGCCGGGCGCCTAGCGCCTGTGCTGACCGTGGTCGCCGGGCGACCAGCCCCGGTCCAGGTCGCCGGGCGCCTAGCGTCCGTGCTGGCCGTGGTCGCCGGGCGACCAGCCCCGGTCCAGGTCGCCGGGCGCCTAGCGCCCGTGCTGGCCGTGGTCTCCGGGCGACCAGCCCCGGTCCAGGTCGCAGGGCGCCTAGCGCCCGTGCTGGCCGTAGTCGCCGGGCGACCAGCCCCGTTCCAGGTTGCAGGGCGCCTAGCGCCCGTGCTGGCCGTGGTCGCCGGGCGACCAGCCCCGGTCCAGGTCGCCGGGCGCCTAGCGCCCGTGCTGGCCGTGGTCGCCGGGCGACCAGCCCCGGTCCAAGTCGCCGGGCGCCCAGCGCCCGTGCTGGCCGTGGTCGCCGGGCGACCAGCCCGGGTCCAAGTCGCCGGGCGCCTAGCGCCCGTGCTGGCCGAGGTCGCCGGGCGACCAGCCCGGGTCCATGTCGCCGGGCGCCTAGCGCCCGTGCTGGCCGAGGTCGCCTGGCGACCAGCCCCGGTCCAGATCGCCAGGCGCCTAGCGCCCGTGCTGGCCGTGGTCGCCGGGCGACCAGCCCCGGTCCAGGTCGCCGGACGGCTAGTCTTCATGCGTAATTCCTAGGCCCCGGGCTGCTAGAAATCTATGCTTTGCGATTTTCCAACGTTCCGCAAACAAAATTCCTTTTTCTGCTCCAAACCAAGATCGTCGGAATAATTTCAGAAAACTCGTAAGATATCAACAAGCGGAGAGACCTTAAATTCATCGTGTAAAACGATGGTGGTTATCCAATTACACCATTCATCTCGACTCTACGAAGAATGGAAGATCTTTCGTAGAACTCGATATCGGAACAGGAATATCCTTTCGAGGATATCGTAGAAAAAACGGAAATCCGAAGAACGGCCCGGAAGGGACCAAACATGATCGGACGGCCCATTTACGGTTTCCCAAAGATGGATATAACGGGTTGTGCTTATCTTACATAACAAGATAAACGTTAAGATTCCAAAAAGATAAATGTCAAAATTCCGAAAAGATAAATGTAAAGTTTCCCGATAAACACGAAGGCCGACGAAAATGGAAAAAGCCCAGTTCGCGACAAACTCAGCCCATCAGAAATAGACCGTCATATGGGGAGTATATTAAGCAAGCTAGGAGCAGAAGGAAGGGGATCCGAAATCAGAAGAAAAAAGCTACTCACCAGAGCGAATTAGAACTTAGGCTTTATTTTCTTTTTAGCGAGCTGCGACTCAACTAGGTTAGATCTAGGTTTTTGAGACTAGCGCCGATTGACAGCTCTTGCAGCCGAGATCTCGACCTTTTGTTCAAACGCTCCGCGTGAATTTGGGAATAAGATTCTTTTCGCTCTACTTGTTTTTACGCATTTATTTTAGACTCGCCTTTTTAACTTTGTCGTGCGTGGCCCAGCAGATAATCCGGGATCTTCAGGGAAAACTAGGACAGCTTGGTTTTCCTTTGATATTACTTAACTAAAATCGACAGTGTGAATTTCGGTTCCCACAGTTTGGCGCTAGAAGGAGGGGGATACACGGATTTATCTTTCTCGCAACTACGCACGCCCAGTTAAACATGTCTGCTACAGCGGAAAAAGACAAGCAAATGCACGACGGAGCAACCGCCGATGCCAATGCTGAGAAGACTCCTACTGGGAACGCATCAACGGTCACTGCCGAGGCAAACACCGCGATGCTGGACCAGGTGAAGGAACTGTTCGCCACCGCCCAGAAACGGTCGGAAGAACAAGAGAAACTAAGGGCTTCACTCGCTAAACAGGTCAATACCTTAACAGCGAAAAGCAAGCTCCCGCGCGGATCCACCAAGGTGAGGCGCGTCAGAAGGCTCGACTTCGGAACTTCCGGAGATCAAGAAAAAGATGCCCCGAGAGGGTCCCCGAAACTCATCCCCGACGACACCACTCCGGCGGGGCAGAAAAAAGCGATGGATAACCTTCCACCCCTCGCGAGGGAAAACGAAGGAGAAGACGTCGAAAGAATCAACCTGGACATCAGCGATCAATCGGACCCCTCCGACGAAGATACCGATGTCCACCACAGAAGGACCCGAAGTCAGTCAGCTCGATTAGCAGCAGCCTTCGAAAAACCCATGACGGAAGAGGAAGAGGACCTCTACTGGATAGAGCAAGAGAGACTGGCCGAAGACCAGACTCGGACCTATCGCAACCAGCGCAGACAAAGAGGTGCAGGCGGCGCCGACGAGATCCATGATTTACGCGAATACATCGCGAAAACTGCAGCCGAAGTGAAAGAGGTAAAGTCGCAAATTCACCACGCAACAAGCACCGCTCCCGAGATCGACCTGCTTCTCGAAGAGTCGAGAAAGACTCCGTTCACCACTCGAATCATGGAGGCACGGGTCTCAGATCCTGGGAAAATAAAGCTTCCCACCTACGACGGAACCACTGACCCAAAGGTGCATCTACAATCCTTCCAGATTGCGATGGCAAGGTCAAAAATTCCAGAGCGGGAGAAGGATGTCGGCTGCTGCCTTCTCTTCGTCGAGAATCTCAGAGGTGCTGCGCTCGAATGGTTCTCGCACTTGAAGAGGAACTCCATCGGAAGTTTTCGTCAGCTTGCTTCAGATTTTCTGAAACAATTTTCCATGTTCATGGACAGGGAAACTTCTGACGTTGACCTTTGGAGTCTAATTCAAAAGGAAGAAGAACCATTTGGCGACTACATAAGGAGGTTCACACTCGTGATGTCCAGGGTTACGGGCCTCAGCGATAGAGTCGCCATCGACGCCTTAAGAAAGAACCTCTGGTACAAATCAAAATTCCGAAAGTGGATTTCTTTGGAAAGACCACGGACCATCCAGGACACTCTCCACAAGGCAACAGATTTCAACATCATGGAAGAAGAGATGAAAGTCCTAGCGCAAAAGCACAGACCGCATAAATCGTCCGGCAAGAAGAAACCCTCTTGTAACGATAAGTATGTCCATCAAGAGGGGGAGGACATCCAAGGCGAACATAACTACGCCATCAATTCCGAACAAGGAAGGACTACCGGAAACACTTGGATGCGGAACTCGTACAAGGATAATTCCAGCTGCGAGTTCCATCAAACGAAAGGTCACTCCACCGCCAACTGCAAAGTCCTTGGCGCTAGACTCGTCGCAAAGCTGCTCGCTGGTGAACTAGCAACGGTCAGGAGTATAAAAGACCTGCTCCTAGATTCCGACCGTCCACCAAAGACCGACGGAGCCGTCCCCGAGAATAATGCTCCTGGAACTCAGTCAGGCGAGAAACGCGGACGAAGACAAGATGACGAAGGAAACAACAACACTCGCCAAAGGGTGAACATGATCATCGGAGGATCACACTTCTATCGGGACTCAGTTTCGTCAATCAAAGCCTACCGACGGAAGGCCAAAACAACTTCCTAATCATATGATCGTCTTCGAAGAGCAAGACACGGTCGGTCTCGATAAACCCCATTACGATCCTTTGGTCATCGACTTGGTGATCCAGGATCTCGAAGTTGGCCGCATCCTCATCGACACAGGAAGCACGGTCAACATCATGTTCCATGACACCCTACAGAGGATGAACATCCCCCTCGGAGAAGTCATCCCAGAGCCAAGACCGTTGACCGGATTCTCGGGCGTAACTTCCATGACCCTCGGAAAGATCAGACTCCCAGTCATGGCTAAGGAGGTCACGAAAATTGTCGAGTTCGCGGTAGTAGACAACCCGGCCATCTATAACGCCATAATGGGAACTCCTTGGATAAACGCCATGAAGGCAGTCCCGTCCACTTACCATCTCGGCGTCAAATTCCCAACACCGACCGGAACGGCGATAATCTGGAGAAGCCAAAAGAAGTCACGACTCTGCTTCTTGGCCGAGCATAAATTGCGCAGCAATCGGAACGCTCCAGCGGCTAACCCGAAACGAACTAAGAGACCTCTGAGTATCTCCGAGAACTCAGCAAGAGACGATTCGGCTTCGTCCAAACAGGCCATGACTCAAGACGACGAAAAAACCCTCGAGTTCATCGCTGAAAAGACGGACGATCCAACTCCCAACAAGACCACCGACTTAGCTGAAACAGTCGAGGCGTCGGCACTCAGGGAGTAGTAACATCTGCAGTAAAAAATAGAACTACGAGATGGCTTGATCCTCGAAAGAGGTACGTAGGCAGCTCGTCGAAGACTCGACGAGTTCAGCTATCCCCCTCACCAAAAAGGGGGGGGGGGAAGGTGGGAACAAACGTCCTTGAACTCCCGCAAAAAATATTTTCTACTTGTACTCTACATTCTTAAAACCTCTTTATAAAGTCTTTCATTCAAATGCTTACTCAACGCATAAACATTATGGAAAACAAAAATCATATCTTTAAGGAACGCGAGACGTCGCTAATTCCCGAAAGATCTTAATTCTCTATCTCCCTCCAAAACAGTCCATCCGTGACTCTAACAACTTTACTCATCAAACAGTCCGTCCGCGACTTTAAAATTCATATCCGTCGATTGGCCCCGACGAAAAAACATAGAAACGTTTCACCTCATCAAATTTATAGTCCAACTTTTAACAAAGTCCTCTTACATCCGACAAGGATATCATAGCACGCTATACAAAAAATCCAAATTTTGGTTAGCACTTCGTAAAGGAAGTAGCTCGATTCGTATCCAGACAAATCATATAAGCCGATAAGCACTTCGCAGGTTTTAAGACGGTACAAGTCAGGTCGAAATCGCAAACAGGCAAAACGGAAGCCGACTTGTCATCGCACAACCTCAGTCCGAAAGTAGACCGAGGTCTTGCCCTAAACCCAGCCTTGCTGGTATCTAAAACATCTCATAGGCATAGTATCCAGAATACGAGATCCCAAAACATGCCTCTTATCGCTTACAACCTAACGTTCACTACATAGTAACCTACGGACCAAGCGACGAATAAAGAGCTTGGACACGAAGTGACTACTCGTATTCAAACCTTCTACACTTATCAAAAGTATAAATCAAAGTGCAAAGAAAAATTCATAAAATGTTCATACATAAATCACCGCCCTACGGCAGGAATTCAAAGCCACCAACGGCCAATCACAAACCATAGTCAAAGTTGTAACAATCGGACAAAAAAATTCCAAACGGGGAGTTGGGTTGGTCGACCTCTTCGCCCCCATCGCCGACGTTCACACCTGCGCTCGCATCTGCCGTATCTTCCGAAACCTGGATGGGGTCCCATAGCTCGCGGATCTTTCTTTCGATTGGAAGAACCAGGGATTCAGCGTTAGCGCACACTCTCAATGAACCATCCATCTCGGCGAGTTCGCTGGAAAGAGAAAAATCCTCACGCTGCATTTTGTGGAGAGTACCAACCGAACTGTTGGACCCGAATATGACCCTCAGGTGAGGTCACGATAAAATGTAAGCTGCCAAGTGGGCCGCGTAAAGCCCATCACATTAATACGAGCTGGAAGCTGAATTGAAGACTGAACCTGGAAGTCGTCGTAAAGGAGGTCACGTTATAACGGGAGCTGACACTTCGGAGACTCGGTCAAGAGGAACCTGGAGCAAGTACGTAACTGAAGCCGTGTATTTCGGAGATCAGTTAAGGAGTTATCAACGAGACCTGGACTATATAAAGACAGAGAAGATCTAGAATAGAGACCGAGCTCCATAGAGATAACAACTATCAGATTATATTAAATACATTACGCATTCTTCTTGTAATCATCATAAACACCTTTTTGTAATTCTCTTTGATCATCAATACAATCATATTCATTCATTAAGCTTACTTACGGGATTTAGCCCACGATTCATTATCTCTCAACCTAACCTAAATCTCAGAAGTGAAACCTTGTCTCTCACAATTGGCGCCGTCTGTGGGGACAATTAGTCGAATCCCTTTCTCTAAAGCTTAAAGATGAATCCACTCGATGGAACTAATCCATCTAACCCCGATCAATCGAATCTGAGCAATAGCTCACCGAATCGCACTGCCTCGGGGGCAAATAACTCGAGAGCCCCCGGTGGGACCAACTCTGGGTCCTCAGCCCTCAACAACACACCGCATCAATCCGTTCCAAACCAGACAGAAGCTCAGCTTTCTGAGATCCGACAGATGATGCTCCAGTTGGTAGACAAAGCTCAACAAACCGAGCGAACTGTGCAACAGCTAGCCGAACGGCAGCAACAGTTCGAAGAGATAACCAGATCTCAGTCCGCAATAACCCAACCGTCCGTCCATCAGGGAAGAGGGATCCCGTTCCATGAACGAATAGCTGACCCCTCCTTCCCTCGAGAGCGTCTGAATTTCTCCCTTGATAGTTCAGGAACAGACGGTCAGGAACCTGCTTTCCAAACGCCTCGCGCTAGAACAGCTCCTGCGTTTGTCCCACCAGTCATCAGCACCATGGGGAGCACCGTAGCGACGACGAGCTCCGCGCCCGATCGAAACACCGCTGGGGGCACTCGATTGCCTCCACCACTACCTCCTTCGGGGTCTGGAGCAGGAACCAACATTCCGTCCGGGGGCAGAACATCAGCTCCGGTGTTCCAAACTAGGGTTTCAACCCCAAACGCCGACGGATTTCAAAGAACGGATGCTGATCCTGCAGCTCTTCGCACTAATCTCGCTCGGAATCTGAGGACGAGCGAACGATCCGTGTCACCAGCTAACTGGGAAAATGATCAAATCAGGTTCCGCCAGGAACCTGTGCGTCGAACACCCGAGAACGATCCAAATGTCCTTCCCTTCGAGGGACCTGACGCGATTCGCAGATACATGGAGCGAACCCACGCAGCTCTCCAGAAACTGGGAGCTCAGGTCCACAAAGCAACTAGCTCAGCTCCCGAAATCGAGAGCCTAATCGAAGAAACTCGTGGAACTCCATTTACCGATAGAATCGCTAACTCTTACATAAGAGATACTCGAAAAATCAAGATCCCTGAATACGATGGGAACACTGACCCAAAGGCTTATTTAAGAGCCTTCCAGCTAGCGATCGTAAAAGCTCACTTCACGAAGGAAGAATGCGACGCAGGATATTGCAGAACATTTGCTGAAAACCTGACTGGAACAGCTCTAGAATGGTTCTCCAGCCTAGAACCAAACTCTATAGACAGCTTCGATCAGCTAGCTAACGCCTTTATGAAACAATATTCAACCCACATCATGAAACAAGCCTCCGAAGCTGACCTCTGGAAGATCAGACAAGGACTGGGAGACTCATTGCGAGTCTACATCGAAAAATTCAGGGCAGTAAGAACTAAACTCTCGAACCCTAACGATCACGTAGCTATCGAAGCCCTCAGGAGAGGTCTCTGGTATAAATCAGGCCTCTTCTCGGAGCTGACGCTAAATCCTCCTCCAACTATCGACGACGCCCTCCACAGGGCCTCTAGATACATTACCTTGGAGGAAGAAACTGCGGCGTTAGATAAACTCCATAGAAAACCCCAGAATCACCCGAAAGGCGAAACCTCCGACGGGAAGGGACCTCATAAAAGAGGAAGCTCCCGAAATAACCAGACTCAGGGAGAGCACTCCTATGTAATCGAGGATGACAAGGAAGAAAAACCGGTCGCCGCAACAGGGAAAGCCCCCTGGTCCAAAGGCTACGACGAGAGCAAACATTGCTCTTATCATGATCGGAAAGGACATTCAACCGAAGAGTGTTGGGACCTCCAACGACAACTGGCTGCTAAATTTGCAGCCGGAGAAATAAAAGATGTGGACCTCAAAAAACCACAGCCTTATCAAAAGAGAGGTCCCCGTGATGACTCCCCGAAACGCGAGAGGTCACCTGAAAAGGAAACAGATTCGCCACCTCCCGCTCCTAAGAAGAGAGTCGAAATGATCCTTGGGAAGTTTCCCCAAGGAAAAAGCCTTCAAATTGAAGCTCTCTTTAATAAAACACCTCCCCAATCGAGCCCCGACTCAAGGGTCGATTACATCCTTGGAGGGTCCGATTCATGTAAAGACTCCGTTAACTCTATTAAAAGTCACGTACGGAAAGCTGTGTCCAATACTCAGTCTAAACCGACCAAACCCGAGTCTAACACTAAAATCTCTTTTTGGGAAAGTGAGACATCGAACCTTGACAGACCTCACGACGATGCCCTCGTCGTAACGTTAAATATAGCAGGGTACGAGGTACCTAAGCTCATGATCGACACCGGAAGCTCCGTCGATCTCATTTTCTATAACGCATTAAAGGGGATGGTAATAGATGATTACGAAATCGTCGACCAGAAATCCAACCTTGTGGGCTTCTCAGGAGAAACAGCTACCTCACTGGGAACCATCAAGCTCCCAGTCATAGCTGGCGGAGTCATGAAAATGACCAACTTCATAGTTGTCGACAAACCATCTCCCTTCCACGCAATCCTCGGAAGACCTTGGATTCATAAGATGAAAGCAGTAGCTTCAACTTATCACCAATGCGTGAAATTTCCAGCTACCGATGGGATAGTTACTGTACATGGTAGCCAAAAGATTTCAAGGATCTGTTACCTGGGAGGGTTCGAGATCATAAAAGATTCCCCCCAATAGCAATTACAGGTCCAGGAGAGTCGTGAAATGCAACAGAATATCCGAGGTCCCCCCAAGAACCTCATCGAAAAAGTTAGCATCGACGACTCGAACCCTGAAAAACAAGTAAGCATCGGATCTGAGCTTAATCCCGAAACTAAAAAGGAGCTCATCGAATTCCTAAAACAAAATGTCAAAACCTTCGCATGGGCCACAAGTGACATGAAGGGCATAAACCCCAACGTCACCACACATAAGCTCAATGTAGATCCCACCTTCAAGCCGATCAAACAAAAGCGTCGTAAGCTAGGTCTTGAAAAAGCCCAAGCCGTTAACGACGAGGTTGATCGACTAACAAAGGCCGGATCAATCCGAGAAGTTCAATACCCCGATTGGTTAGCCAACCCAGTGGTAGTAAAAAAGAAAAATGGGAAATGGAGAATCTGTGTAGACTTCACCGACCTAAACAAGGCCTGTCCCAAAGACAGCTTCCCGTTACCTCACATCGATCGTTTAGTCGAAGCAACGGCTGGTCACCAACTCCTGTCCTTTATGGATGCCTTTTCTGGATATAACCAGATTATGATGGAGCCTGAGGATCAAGAGAAAACCGCGTTCATAACTGAACGAGGAACCTATTGTTATAAGGTTATGCCATTTGGCTTGAAAAACGCGGGAGCTACCTATCAAAGGTTAGTAAATAAAATGTTTGCTGGACAACTTGGAAAAACCATGGAAGTCTACATCGACGACATGTTAGTCAAGTCTTCGATGGGAGAGGACCATATTTCCCATATAAGGGAATGCTTCGACATCCTCAACAAATATGACATGAAGCTAAACCCAGCTAAGTGTACCTTCGGAGTACCCTCCGGCGAATTTCAAGGTTACCTCATAACCGAAAGAGGCATCGAAGCCAACCCGAAACAAATAGCGACGTTCCTAGAAATGCCGTCACCTAGAACGACCAGAGAGGTACAAAGATTGACTGGACGGATCGCAGCACTAAATAGATTCATCTCCAGATCCACTGACAAGTGCCTCCCATTCTACAAACTCCTGAAAAATAATAAGAAGTTCCTATGGGACGAAAAATGTGAAGAAGCCTTCAAACAGCTGAAAGCATACCTCTCGGAACCTCCGATACTGTCAAAACCCGTAACTGGAGAACCACTGTACCTGTACCTGGCCGTATCGGCAGCCGCAGTTAGTGGGGTGCTAGTACGGGAAGAGCAAAACGAACAAAGGCCTGTCTATTACACTAGTAGAAGCTTAATAGATGCCGAAACGAGATACCCTACCATGGAAAAACTAGCCTTAGCAGTCGTAACAGCTGCTAGGAAGCTACGACCATATTTCCAATCACACTCAATCATCGTAATGACCTCACATCCAATACGAACGATTTTACATAGTCCTAGCCAGTCCGGACGACTAGCTAAATGGGCTATCGAACTCAGCGAATACGATATCGAATATAGACCTCGAGCAGCTGCAAAAGCTCAGGTCCTTGCCGATTTTGTTATCGAGCTCACGTCCGAACATTTAGACCAAGAGATGGAGGTCCCAAAATGGAGCCTATACGTGGACGGAGCCTCGTCAAAACAAGGCTCCGGCGTCGGTCTAAGACTAACCTCCTCAGCTGGGGAAACCATCGAACAATCCTATAGACTCGGATTTAACGCCTCCAACAACGAAGCTGAATATGAAGCTTTAATCGCTGGCTTAAAATTAGCCCTTAGCCTCGGAATCCGAGAGCTGAGCGCCTACTGTGACTCTCAGCTAGTAGCTAGCCAATTTCACGGAGAATACGAAACAAGAGATGAAAGGATGGGGGCATACCTCGAAGTAGTCTTAAGCCTGACAAAACAGTTCGATAAATTCGAGCTAACGAGAATCCCACGAGGAGAAAACTCTTCAGCAGACGCGCTCGCTGCGTTAGCCTCCACGTCCGACCCTCTAGTAAAACGAATTATACCCGTGGAAGGAATCGAAAAACCGAGTATCGATATAGCTACCAAAGCTGAATTAGATAACATGTCAAAAGCAAAAGTCGAAGATAACAGCCTTCCTACGGAAGCTACCCAAATCTACACGACATTTTGGTTCCCTAAAACCAGAGCACGCAGCTTCAGAAAACACTCATTTAATAATACAACCAAAAAGTTAGAGGACCACAACCAAAGTGAGGGCATTCACCGAAGTTCGGACTCTCCTGAGCCTAACTTAACGAATGCCCCCGGGGGCACCACCGAAACCTCGGAACCACTCGTCCTCAAGGTAAAAACAAGAAGCCGCGCGGCTCGCAAAAACACAACACAAACCACCGGGGACAACGAAGGAATTGGAGATATTCTTCAGAACTCAGACCCCTTGGAGCCTGTTCAAACGAATACCCCCGGGGGCACCACTACACCAGGTCCCGAACAGGAACCTCCCTCCGCTCTTCACAACAAAGTTTAGGAAGAGAAGATTGGAGGATACCGATCATGGATTACATCCACGAGGGAAAAATCCCACCCAATAAATGGGAGGCTCGAAAACTCAAAGCCTTAGCAGCAAGATATTGCATAATCGAGTCAGCCCTCCACAAACGAAGTGTCTCCGGACCTTACCTAAAGTGTGTTCATGGTCTGGTAGCTATGAAACTCATGAAGGAAATGCACGACGGTTCCTGCGGTAATCATTCCGGGGGCAGAGCTCTAGCTATCCGAATTAAAAGGCAAGGATACTTCTGGCCTACTATTATCGCGGACTGCGAGGTCTACTCCTCATCATGCGACAAATGCCAAAGGCATGCACCAATCATACACCAACCAGCGGAGAAGCTATCTAACATATCAGCTCCCTACCCTTTCATGAGGTGGTCTATGGATATCGTAGGTCCATTAGTACCATCAGGCAAAGGAAAGAAATTACTGAACCTCCTGGTCCTAACCGACTATTTCACAAAATGGATCGAAGCTGAAGCTTTTCAACAAATAAACAGATTCGAGGTCGAAGGATTTGTTTGGAAGAACATTGTATGTAGGCACGGTGTCCCATACGAAATCGTAACCGACAACGGAGGACAGTTCATATCCCACGATTTCAAAAAATTCTGCGATAAGTGGAACATCCGTCTCACATTCTCAACACCTCGGCGACCTCAAGGTAACGGCCAGGCGGAGGCTGCTAACAAGTCGATCTTAGCCAACCTCAAGAAACGCCTAGGAGCTCAGAAAGAACTTTGGTCAGAAAAACTACCCGAAGTACTATGGGCTTGCAGAACCACCCCACGAAAAGCTACGGAAGAAACTCCCTTCTCCTTAGCCTACGGGATGGAAGCTGTCGTCCCAGCAGAAACCACCGCAGGCAGCCTCCGACGGGAGCTCTGCACCTCGAACCCCGCAGCTAACAACCAGCTCCTGATGGATAGCCTCGACTTAATCGAGGAAAGACGAGACCAAGCCTTGCTCCGCATTCAAAATTACCAGCAAGCAATGGCACGGCACTATAACTCCAAAGTAAGGCCCCGGCAGTTCGCTGTAGGAGACCTGGTACTCAGAAAGGTCTTCGAAGGAACTAAAGAACCAGGAGCTGGAAAGTTAGGAACCAACTGGGAAGGACCCTATCGAATCATCCATATAGTACGACCCGGAGTTTACAAACTCCAGAAGGTACGAACCGGGGTACCTGAAATCCGATCGTGGAACGCCACGAACCTCAAAAGATACTATCATTAGGTACCCAAATTCCTTGAACTACGTTTGGCTTGATCCCTTGACTGGGTACGTAGGCAACTCCGTCATGAGTGCAGCCCCAACCTCTTCTCACCAATCTCATCATCTAAGCCAAAGCGGCACCTGTCACCAAGAACGCTTAGCCCAAAGATAAGCTACGATGTAAACAATCTGAATCATGTATTCTTTGATATCTGACATTAATAAGACGATTAATTTAGTTCCATAAGCATCAAAGGTCTTAAAACCCTCTAAGAGAATTCAGGTCCCATTATTCCGTGACCTGAGCTCAATTATCTCGAACGCATTCAGGTCCCTGAAAATCCGGACCTAAGGTCTTAAAATCCTTAACAACAACCAAGGTCTTCAAATCCTTGACAAATCAATAAGGTCTCAAAATCCTTAACAACAACCAAGGTCTTCAAATCCTTGACAAATCAATAAGGTCTCAAAATCCTTAACAACAACCAAGGTCTTCAAATCCTTGACAGATCAATAAGGTCTTAAAATCCTCACAAAAATCAAAAGGTCTTAAAATCCTAAAGAATCAACAAAATCTCGAAATTCCTCGATTTCATTCACTACATTCCAAAGGTCCCGAGATCCTTCAGATTAACTCAGGTCCCTACGAGTCTAACTCAGGTCCCGACAGACCATGATGCCAGGTCCCAGAACCTTCAAATTGGACTCAGGTCCCCAGATTTTCCGAAACAATGACAAGGACCTCTCTTTGAAGTCCTCATGACCAAATATTAACTAAGCAAAAACGTTCACAACAAATCGAAACTAAAAGTCCTAATTTGATTCAGCAATCGTTATGATTAAGTAGAACATTACCAAGCTCAAGAGCATGAAAGCAAATAAGTCTTAAGTACGATAAAGGGTTTAAAAGCCTCCCCAGGCCATTAAAATCCTAAACAACGTTAAAGGTTTAAAGGCCTCCTCAGGCACTAAAGTCGTAGAACTTAAACGAGACTTAAAGCCAAAGTCTGAAAAACACGAAACATAAACTTAGAAGAGCCATAGCTCTTAGTCTTCCTTCTCATCTTGGATTGGATCACCATCACCCGCTGGAACCCCTCCTTCAGCCACATTAGCATTGCCTCCTTGGGCTACCTCGATCGGAACTAAATCAGGAACCATTAAATCCAGATTAGAACCATACTCCCCAGAAAAGGACGGATTAAACATGTTAATCTCGAAAGTACCTGAGCTGTCCGAGATCTGGGGAAGAGGAAGCTTGCTGACTGAAAAGTCAGACACTTGAGCCTTCTCATATGCGGTCGTCGCATCAGGTAACAAAGCCACCAGCTGGCTGTATTCCTCCTCAACACTCTGGATCTTGTTATTCAACATGTCCTTCAAGAGGTCAACGTTGGCTTGGAGCTCCTGAGCATACACCAACGCGCTGACCTCCTCCTTCTTCTTAGCAAACTTCTCCCGAACACAGGTCAAGATCTTGCCATAAGCTTCAGCGACCTCTTTCTTCCCTTCCCTGACTGCCAGCTTGACCTCGGCCTCCTTGTTCTTCTGGCTCTCCTGGGACGAGATAACGAGCTCACGAACTTGTCGCTCAGCTATCCTTCTAGCAGATTCCAGGTCATTAATCCTCCTGCCCTTCACCTGGATATCGAGCTCTTGGCTCTCAATCTTTCCTTGTTGGGCATCAGCCTTCGAGCCCAGTCTCGTAACTTCAGCTTCAAGTTCGGAGATTCGGATCCGGGCCTGATCGAGATCAGCCTTGGCTGCCTTAACCACCTCGGTAACCTCAGCGAGCTCACCTGCATCGGGGGCATCACGCAGAGCATTCTCAAATCCGAGCTGGGCCCTGTTAACAGCCCCAGCCAACTACGACAACAACAAAAAATGACGATGAGTATCATTCCCAACAAACGAAAATAAAGAATGGGTAGAGATCACGCACCTGACCCATACAATGGGCAATGTCGAGATACTCCTCCCGGTTAGACAAATCTTTGAGCGCTGGAAGGGGACATCCTACCCTCTTCAGGTGCCTCAATATTGCGGCTAAGCCCCACGAATCGTCTAAAATCGACCCAGGCTTTGAATGGGTAAAACTCCACCCAACGGTTCCTCCCCTGGAAGACGAGGAGGAGGATCGAGTGGGAGCTCCACCTTGATCAGTCCTAGGCCTCTTGTGCCTCGACGGCTCAACTTCGCAGGTATCCCTGGGAGCCGGATGATCAGCTTCCGGCACAGGGACCTCAGAAGGAAGAGTGGTATCCTGAGCTGCGACCTCAGCGGGAGCAGCCTCCGCGACAGGTTTGGATACTCCATCATCCAAAACGTCCTTCACTGAGTTAAGGAAAGATCCTCCTTGGCTCCTATCTCCCCCACGGGAAACACTGGCAGCCTTCGAAGGGTTACCCCTAGAGCGGAAAGATGGCCTGAGAGTCATGTCACCTGACTTGGTCTTTTCGGTACCTGAAGCGCTAGCACCGGTTGAGATTGATACAACAGAGTCCCCTGCGGAAACTAGAATAACAAGAATTCTTATAAGAATGAAAAATTTCGAAAAAACGGCAAAGCTGTTTGAGAAAGAATTCAAGCCTGAACTTACCCTCAAGGTTCTCAGCAGGGATGGGATCCTGAAAAGAAGCGTTGTAGACGTCAGGGAACCTGGCAGCACCTATTCGGGATGTGGTATAAGCAGCCCAGGAACAAGGGCTCTGAAGCAGCTTGCGGTATAAAGCTCTGGTAAGCTTGGTAGAAAGCTTCGGAGGATCCTCGATCTCTGTAAAAGAAAAAATCAGAACAGACGAAAAAGGTTAATTAACCGCAAACAAGCAAAACAAGAAAAGGGATACTCCTAGAATTTCTAACCAGATGGGTTAGACCAAGTGACCCTAAGGTTCCGACCAGCGGGAACTGTCAAGGGATCAACTTTAACATAAAAGTATTTCTTCCTCCAGTCATCATCGCTACTGGAGAATCTGAAGATCACGTGATTAGGACGACTAGAGAGGTAGTAAGTCCCGGAACCGCCTTCTTTGGAAGCACTCTCCTTTAAAGAGAAGAGGCTCATGAGCTCGGTAAGACCGACGCTAACTCCTTCTTCTCTGGACCTGGTAATGAAGCCGTTGATCACACGGATGATCGAGGGACAGAGTTGGGGAAGAGCTAACTGGTAATGATCTAGTAGATCTAGCAACAAAGTCGGGAGAGGAAATCTCAAGTGAGACTTGGAGATGAACTTCTCGTGACAACAGAACCAACCCTCCGGAGCAGTCTCAGGGGTTTCGTCGGAGCTACAGGCACGGCCAAGCTCTTTCGAGCCGAGAGCCTGAGTCATAAGGTTGACTACGTCCTGACTGTCGAGCAACGACGGCGAGTGTAGGCTACTGGAATCATCTTTCTTCTTCCTCTTAGAGACCCTGGTTGCGATCGTATCTCTCGCTTTCTTTTTCCCTTTCATCTTGGCTCCGACTTCTTGCTTAACCTTCAGTAATTTAGCCCCAGAGGCAGAGGGAGGCATCCCGGACTCGCCGGAACCTTCTTTTGGAGGATTCATGGTACGGGGAAGATCAAGAAAGAACGTCGATTGCAGGGTACGAGAGAGGATTTGCAGAGAGAAGTAACGAGAAAGATAAAAAAAAAAAAAAAAAAAAAAAGAAAACGCAGTAAAATAACTAAGAGAAGAGGGAAGTTACCTTGGGAAACTGAACGGAGGCGTGGAGAAAGTGGGAGGCGCAGCAGTTAATGCTTGCAGCTTTATATCTCATCAACTCTCGAGATCCGGAAACGTCATTTCAAACTTCCTCCATCTGAACCGTTGATTTTGATTAATGTGATAAGAACCGTTAGATCGGGTAAACCGTATCTAAACAAGATAAGAACTAATCATGACTTTAACGAAAAGATAAGGTCGGTAGCTGGATTCTAGCTTCCGAGACAAAAGATTTTATTCGGAAGCTGGGGGCAACTGTTGGACCCGAATATGACCCTCAGGTGAGGTCACGATAAAATGTAAGCTGCCAAGTGGGCCGCGTAAAGCCCATCACATTAATACGAGCTGGAAGCTGAATTGAAGACTGAACCTGGAAGTCGTCGTAAAGGAGGTCACGTTATAACGGGAGCTGACACTTCAGAGACTCGGTCAAGAGGAACCTGGAGCAAGTACGTAACTGAAGCCGTGTATTTCGGAGATCAGTTAAGGAGTTATCAACGAGACCTGGACTATATAAAGACAGAGAAGATCTAGAATAGAGACCGAGCTCCATAGAGATAACAACTATCAGATTATATTAAATACATTACGCATTCTTCTTGTAATCATCATAAACACCTTTTTGTAATTCTCTTTGATCATCAATACAATCATATTCATTCATTAAGCTTACTTACGGGATTCAGCCCACGATTCATTATCTCTCAACCTAACCTAAATCTCAGAAGTGAAACCTTGTCTCTCACACGAACCTCGACACTCGCGGAAGTTGCCCACAAAATCTTGAGCATCCTTATACTTCTCGAACTCAGTAGAGAAGATTTAGGCCCTTCGGTTCAACTCAGCGGCGGCCCTTCTCCTCCCTCTCCTTTCCGCACGAACGAGGGCTCGAGCCTGGGCCTCGGCTTGTCGGCGTTTTTGCTCCTTCACCTCAATCCGGTACTTGGCGATTTCTCTCTCGGTTTCCTCCGCCTTAAAACGAGCTAGCCGCACCGTGCGGAAAATTCCGTCGATCGATGCACTCCACACTCTCACAGCCTGCAAAAATTAAAGGTCAAAAAAAAGAAAGAAAGAGTATACGCAATACGATCGAAGCTTCGGAAACAAACCTCGTTGACCAAACGGGCACCTTCTGCGGTTACTTGATCCCTCGCCTTGTTGTCCAAAGACTCGTCACGAGTAAACGAATGAGGGAGTTCGTCAAAGAAATCGGCCAGAGGAGGATTCGTGCTAGGAACACCTTGGTTTCTCGCAGTAGAGTCAGGATCATATCCTAGCGGCGAGTCATTCCCTGGCGAGGTCTCAGAAGCAACCCCTTTACCTTTCCGAGACCTCTGCCTCTGAGGAAAAAAGACGAAGGATCCGTCATTGACGCGTGGTTGCGTCTCGCCCTGCGACCGATGAAGCGCAATCACCTTCCGAATCCGCTCGAGAGTGAAAGAGTTCCATGTAGAGGGCCTACTCGCAAAAAATTCTCTTTTAATCCAAAGATCAGAAGGGACATGCGCGAGACACCTGTTCGCTGCACAATAAAAAAAAATATATATATACTCAGTACCCGCCTTTCTTTCAAAAAAAAACGCTTGTCAACGCGACTATTACCGCGACGAAATAACCAAACCATCAGAAATAGATGAAGAAGTCTTTCCTCGACAGATTCTCCATCTATCCTCACGAAAAAGAAGCGGTCGACGTAATCCTTGGCGTGCGAGGTAAGTCCTTGGATTATCGAAAAACCAGTCATCGCCTTCAACGAGTATACTCCATTGGTACTCGTCTCCCTGGAGTTCCACATTCCTTTAAAGTCGGCAGGACTTAGAGTCATCCCCAACTCGTAACTCAGGATCACAACGCCAAGCCAGCTTTCCAAGGCGGCACATTCAGTTGGCTGATCGAGATCCTGAAACGGTCCAGTGCTTGAACAATGATTCCGGGAATAGGGAACCACAATCGGCACTGCGTCAAGAACGCCTCGTAACAGGTAAAGTAACCTTGCGGAGGATTCTCTGCGCTCTCATCCCCGTAAGGAATGCGGAACACGACTCCCTCCGGAACCTGGTAGTATTCTCGAAGAGTTACGAGGTATTCAGACGATACCTCGCTTGGTGGGCCAGGTTCCCTATGCGCCCTTGGAAGTCGCCTCGGGATCGAAATTATGGGAAGAGGAGCATCGGAGCCAAAAACAGCGTCACAATACCCGCTCTTGTTGACCTCATCAACCTCGGGTTTTGGGACCTCCTTTTCGACGGGGATGTTATCCGAAGATGAGGGAGTACGAGATTGCTTCTTAGAAGATTTTGATTTTGAAGACATCTTTTCTTAAGAAAGAGAGAGAATTTTCAAGAGAGAGATTTTTAGAAAGATTCTTGGATGAAATGAGAATTATAAAAAAATCATATCTCATCTTTATAGGCAAGATTTTTACTACTCATCCCGACATTCGACACGATTGCGTCTCCATACTTTCCTCACGAACAAAAACCGCGAGCTAGGACCTACGAACTCTACGGCTCCTAGCTGGCAGGGGGGCTAACTGTTGGGGTCAAAATCGGTCAAGACGAAATTGATGTACGAAGATCTCGGAGAGACAATAACAATCCTTAGAGAAGCCTCGAAAGACAAAATATCGATCGAGAAACCTCGGAAAAAATGTCAAGTTCGAGATCGATCGTTTCGAGATCAACGACTAAAAATATTTGTCGCACGAAGAAAACCTTTTGGAACACGAAAACACGCACAAACCGAGAGCACCAAGCAGCTAGCCCCGGTCCAGGTCGCCGGGCGCTTAGCGCCCGTGCTAGCCGTGGTCGCCGGGCGACCAGCCCCGGTCCAGGTCGCCGGGCACCTAGCGCCCGTGCTGGCCGTGGTCGCCGGGCGACCAGCCCCGGTCAGGGTCGCCGGGCGCCTAGCGCCCGTGCTGGCCGTGGTCGCCGGGCGACCAGCCCTGGTCCAGATCGACGGGCGCCTAGCGCCCATGCTGGCCGTGGTCGTCGGGCGACAAGCCCCGGTCCAGGTCGCCGGGCGCCTAGCGCCCGTGCTGGCCGTGGTCGCTGGGCGACCAGCCCGAGTCCAGGTCGCCGGGCGCCTAACGCCCGTGCTGGCCGAGGTCGCCGGGCGACCAGCCCCGGTCAAGGTCGCCAGGCGCCTAGCGCCCGTGTTGGCCGTGGTCGCCGGGCGACCAGCCCCTGCCCAGGTCGCCGGACGGCTAGTCTTCGTGCGTAATTCCTAGGCCCCGGGCTGCTAGAAATCTATGCTTTGCGACTTTCCTAGGTTCCGCAAACAAAATTCCTTTTTCTGCTCCAAACCAAGATCGTCGGAATAATTTTGGAAAACTCGTAAGATATCGACGAGCGGAGAGACCTTGAATTCATCGTGTAAAACGATGGTGGTTATCCAATTACACCATTCATCTCGACTCTACGAAGAATGGAAGATCTTTCGTAGAACTCGATATCGCAACAGGAGTATCCTTTCGAGGAAATCGTAGAAACAGCGGAAATCCGAAGAACGGCCCGGAAGGGACCAATCATAATCGGACGGCCCATTTACGATTTCCCAAAGATGGATATAACGGTTTGTGCTTATCTTACATAACAAGATAAACGTTAAGATTCCAAAAAGATAAATGTCAAAATTCCGAAAAGATAAATGTCATGTTTCCCGATAAACACGAAGGCCGACAAAAATGGAAAAAGCACAGTTCGCGACAAACTCAGCCCATCAGAAATAGACCGTCATATGGGGAGTATATAAAGCAAGTTAGGAGCAGAAGGAAGGGGATCCAAAATCAGAAGATAAAAGCTACTCATCAGAGCGAATTAGAACTTAGGCTTTATTTCTGTTGAGGAAAAATATCCAAGGCTAGAGTTTTCTCCAGCCTCCGAAGGGGTCTCGACTTCCGGGCCCTCGTTTGGAAAGGACCCAGGGTCCCTCCTCAACTTAAAGGATCCATTCCCACCAGGTGGCACCAGGGCCCGATCTCCATTCGGCAAGTACCCAGGGTCCAGTCCCTGTATCGAGGAACCAAGGCCCAGCCCTTGCCGTAAGGACCAAGGAACCAATTCTCCGCATGAATATGGAAGTTTCCCAAATCAAGGGGAAACTAATATATTCATGAATATTAGAGAAGCCGCCCAAGATTGACCGACTTACATCGACTATAAAAGGGGAACCCAAACCCTAGAACAAAGGATCGACACTTTAGGGCTTAGAGATTAGAGAGTTAGGCGATAGAACTAGGGTTTATACACCCAATACGTTGTAATCCTGAAATCACTCAATAATACATCTCTTTGCCTCAATTTCTCTTCTCTAAACACATACATAAACACAAAATCTAATAGTCTTCCAGTGTTCCGTAGTACTAAAACGACCCTACACAAAAATATCACAATAGTTTGGCGCTAGAAGGAGGGGAGTAACTCAACTACGTGACGATGGCATCGGAAGACGAGTCCAATCAAGCCAATCTGACCCCGAAGGAGAAGGAGCTTCTGAGCCAATTCGAAACCCTTCAGAGTCAAATTACCGACCTTCACAAGGCTCAGGAAACCGCACCTGCAGGTCTGGAACTCGTCCAGGAAGTTCAATACCAAAAAGACCAACTTGGAGAACACTCCAAGCAACTCCAGCAAAGCGCCGAGGAGCTAGACGCCATGGAAGCCGAGAACATCGCTCTCAGACGAGAAAATCAATCCCTCGGGGCAGTAGGGAACAAACGAAAACGGTTCAGAACCAAAGTTCGACCTATGGCTTCGCTCAACACCCCGCACGACGGCGAGGAAATGCCTCAGCAGCCCGGAGACGAACTCGACGGTCAAGAAAACGTTCGAGACGTAACCCGAGAAGAAGAAGAAGACGAATCTGATACAGAGGACGAAGAATACTCACCTGATCATCCCGAGATCTCGGATCCAGCTTTAGCCGCTTACCTAGAGAAGGTGGTATCCGAAAAATTCGGCACCATCCAATCCATGGTGGAAAGGCTCCCCGGAGTAGCTCCCCCCATCCGTAGAAGTGATCCAAGGTCGTACTCCGACACGCCTTTCGTGAAGGAGATTGCTTCGATCGAGATGCCTCAAAAGTTCTCTTTCCCGAGCATCAAGATGTACGAAGGAACTGGAGATCCCGACAACCACATTGCCCAGTACAAGCAACGCATGGTAGCCGTGGCTATTCCGAAAGACGCAAGGGAAGCCACCATGTGCAAGGGCTTCGGGTCAACTCTAACCGGTCATGCCCTCCAATGGTACATCAACCTCCCCACGGGGTCCATAGCGTCCTTCGCCGCCCTCAGCGACAAGTTTGTGGAACAGTTCGCTAGTAGCCGCCACCTGGAGAAGAGATCAGATGACCTCTACGAGATCCAACAATACAGAAACGAATCCCTACGCTCCTACATAGCTCGTTTCAACCAAGAAAAGGTTTCCATACCCGAGTGTAATGCCGATACAGCAATCTCAGCCTTCAAGAAGGGCCTACTCCCGGAGGGAGAGCTCTACAAGGAGCTAACCAAGTACAGATGTGGAGACATGGCGGATGTACTATCCCGTGCCTGGGCCCAAGTAAGGTGGGAAGAGGACGTCGTGAGCAGGGCCAAGGTTTCCTCCAAGTACGATCAGAAGTCCTCTAAACCATCGAAAGACGAGCGTGAGGAAACCATTCGATCCCGACCTTCCCGGGAATCCACCAATCTGAGCAGGGGCACATACCAACATCGCCCCTTACCTCGGTCCGAAGGAATGATGGTTTCGACTTGGCCCAGCATTTCCCACCTAGCGATATCCAAACCGGAGCTCATTGGAGTCCTGAGGCAGATGGGCCCACAAGTCAAGTGGCCACCTAAAATGAGGTCCCCTAACGCTACCCGGAACCCCAAAAGATGGTGCGGGTTCCACAACGATCACGGCCATACCACAGAGGATTGCGTAGCCTTAAGATTGGAAGTAGCCGAGCTTCTCAAGAAGGGTTACCTAAGGGATTTCCTCTCGGATAAGGCCAAGGATCTCCTTAACAGAGAGGGCCCCGTTCTCCCCAATGAAGCGGTCCCTGCGCTACCTCCACCACAAGAACGAGTGATCCACGTCATCTCCGGAGGATCAGAAGTAAGCGGGATCAGCAGCGCCGCAGCCAAACGAAGTACTCGCAATGCTAGGAACGGTCAAGAGACCGAGACTCCCAAGCGCCCACTCTTGGGAACGGATGAAATCAGCTTTAGTGCGAGGGAGCAGGAACAAGTCCTTGCTCCCCATCATGACGCCCTCGTTATCTCGCTTGTTATAGCCAACTGCCTGGTTAAACGAATATTGGTGGACAATGGCAGCTCCAGCAACATTATCTTCCACTCAGCCTATATGGATTTAGGGCTAGATCCTAAAACATTAACCAGGAAAGCGGTCCCGCTCGTGGGATTTAGCGGAGAGGTGAAGCAAACCGAGGGAGAAGTCCTTCTCCCAGTCTACACCGAGGGAATAAACCAAACCACCAAGTTCTTGGTCGTCGACTGTCCGTCGTCTTACAACGTAATACTAGGGAGGCCCTGGATCTACGACATGGGAGCCGTACCATCAACCCTCCATCAATTGGTAAAATTTCCTACCCCCTGGGGCGTGAAGGTCATTAGAGGGGATCAAGAAAATTCTAGGTCCTGCTATCAAACCACCCTGAAGGGAAGGACCCAAGCTTTATAGCAATTACAGAAGCAGCCTCTCGTTCCTCATGCCGAAGAACCCGAGGTTGAAGACATGGACGAAGTCCCCCTGATAGAAGGAAACCCGGAGCGGAATCTCAAGATAGGCTCCAAGCTGCCTAAGGATCTGAGGCGGAGGCTGATCGATTTTCTAAGATCTAACTCCGATTGCTTCGCATGGTCCCACGAAGACATGCCCGGAATCGACCCCAGCGTCATCATGCATCAGCTCCAAGTGAATCCCGAGCATCCTCCTGTTAGACAAAAGAGAAGGAAGTTCGCTCCCGAAAGGGATGAGATCATTAACGAAGAGGTCAAGAACCTGCTCGACGCAGGGTTCATAAGAGAAGTGCAATATCCTGACTGGCTCGCCAATGTGGTGGTGGTGAAAAAGAAAAATGGAAAATGGAGGGTCTGCATCGATTTCACGGACCTCAACAAGTCCTGCCCAAAGGATCCATTTCCCTTGCCTCATATAGACAAGCTAGTGGATGCCACCGCTGGGCACCAACTAATGAGCTTCATGGACGCCTTCTCGGGATACAACCAAATCCTGATGCATCCCGACGACAGAGAAAAGACGTCCTTTATGACTTCTAGGGGCATCTACTGCTACAAGGTTATGCCGTTTGGTCTGAAGAATGCTGGATCCACCTATCAGAGGTTGGTCAACACGATGTTTGCCGATCAGATAGGCCAAACCATGGAAGTCTACATCGACGACATGCTGGTAAAATCTCTTGACTCGGAGGATCATATCTCACATCTCCAGCAAGCGTTCACCACCCTGAGGAAATACAATATGAAGCTCAACCCCTCTAAATGTTCCTTTGGAGTAAGCTCCGGGAAATTCCTGGGATACATAGTCACCCACAGGGGCATAGAAGCAAATCCGGAGCAGATAAGGGCCATCCAGGCGATTCCTCCCCCACGGAACGTCAAAGAGATTCAAAAACTTACGGGAAGAATGGCAGCCCTCAGCAGATTCATCTCCAGGCTTTCTGACAAGTCCCACGCCTTTTTCAAAACACTAAAGAACTCTAAGGACTTTCAATGGACAGAGAAGTGCGAAACCGCACTGTCCGACCTCAAGGCCTATCTCACTACTCCACCACTCCTATCTAAACCTCTAGAAGGGGAAACCCTACTGCTTTACCTCGCCGTGTCCGAACACGCAGTTAGCGCGGTCCTCGTAAGGGAGGAGGAAAGAAGGCAGCATCCCATATACTACGTCAGCAAATCCATGCTAGATGCAGAAACTCGCTACAGCCAGCTAGAGAAACTAGCCCTCGCCCTAGTGGTCGCGGCCCAGAAATTACGTCCCTACTTCCAGTCCCACCAAGTCGTGGTAGTCACCTCCTTCCCTATCAAAGCAGTCCTTCATAAACCCGAGGTATCAGGACGATTGGCGAAATGGGCCGTAGAATTGGGAGAATACGACGTGATCTTCAGTCCAGCCGCCGCAATCAAGTCCCAAGTTCTAGCTGATTTCGTGGCTGAGTTCTCTCCCTCTACGCTTCCAGACCCAGATCTAGAAACTACACTCCAGGGAAAAGAAGCGGAAGAAGGTCGATGGACCCTGCACGTGGATGGCTCCAGCAATATAAGAGGCGCAGGGGTAGGACTGGTCCTGACCTCCCCTACGGGAGAATCGGCCTCAAGGGCTGTACGCTGTAACTTCAAAGCTACGAACAACGAGGCAGAATACAAAGCTTTAATAGCAGGCCTAGAACTAGCCAAGGAAATGGGAAAAAATACATCCAGATTTTCAGTGATTCGCAGCTCATCATCAGTCAAGCTCAAGGGGATTATCAAGCCAAGGACCCTAGCATGATCAGGTATCTATCTGTGGCCAAATGTCTCCTAGACCAATTCGCAAGCTATAAGCTTACCCAAATACCTAGGGAACAGAACTCCCAAGCCGATGCTCTAGCAAACCTGGGTTCCACATTAGAAACCAAGGAACATATGAGTATTCCGTTGTTGGTCCTGCAATGGCCAGCAACCCAGAAAGAGGTTGAACCGGAAGAAGTGACAGTAGTAGACGAAGGAGAAACCTGGATGACCCCTATCACCGACTACCTAAGAGACGACGTCCTACCCGAAAACCGAGAGGAGAGCCGGAAGATCAAGAGGCAAGCGGCCAGATACTGCATTTCGTAGGGAAAACTATATAGAAGGTCCTTCTCAGGGCCCTACCTACGATGTCTATCCCCTAGAGAAGCCACACGAATATTAGAGGAACTCCACGATGGGGAATGCGGTTCACACTCCAGCGGACGGAGCCTGGTTCTCAGGGCGAGAAGGGCTGGTTATTACTGGCCCACCATGGCGAAGGACTCCCTCAAACAGGCCAAAACCTGTAGCCAATGCCAGAAGCACGCCCTAATTTCTAACTTACCACCAGAGAACCTGAAGTCCTTAAGTTCCCCATGGCCCTTACGTAAATGGGGCATGGACATCGTGGGGAAATTCCCAATGGCGCCGGGGCAGAAGGTCTTCCTCCTAGTAATGACCGATTACTTCACGAAGTGGGTAGAAGCCAAAGCCTTAGCAAAAATCACGGACCTCCAGATCAGGAAATTCATCTGGACAAACATAATAACCCGCTTCGGAGCACCTCAGGAAATTGTCACAGACAATGGACCCCAATTCACCAGCAGCGACTTCCAGGACTTCTGCAAAGATTGGGATATCAAACTCTCGTATTCAGCACCAAGGCACCCGCAATCAAACTGACAAGCAGAGTCAACCAACAAAACGGTGGTAAACATGCTCAAGAAGCGCTT
The DNA here is from genome assembly GCA_026261945.1 of Hirschfeldia incana. Lineage (NCBI taxonomy): Eukaryota > Viridiplantae > Streptophyta > Magnoliopsida > Brassicales > Brassicaceae > Hirschfeldia > Hirschfeldia incana. The sequence goes on along the minus strand of JABCMI010000128.1, from coordinate 165,411 downwards.
GGAAAAGGCTCACGGGCGATGGGCAGAAGAGTTACACGGAGTCCTCTGGGCCTACCGGACAACTCCAAAGACAGCTACCCAAGAAACCCCTTTCTCACTCGTCTACGGCACCGAGTCAGCAATACCAACCGAGGTACATGTCAAGACCACAATCTCCAACATTCTAACCCCCAAGGAAAATGACGAGCTGATGTACCTAAGCCTAGACCTCCTAGACGAAAAAAGGGAAGCAGCCCGCCTGAGGAACGCGTCATACCAAATAAAGGTAGCCAAGAGCTACAACAAGAAGGTGAGATCCAGAACCTTCCAAGAAGGGGACTGGGTCCTAAGGCGAGTCTGTAACCACACAAAAGACAAATCAGCCGGAAAACTCGCCCCCGGATGGGAGGGGCCCTATCAGGTAATAGGGGTGCAAGGGGCAGGAGCCTATAAGCTGCAAGACAGCACAAGCAAGGTACAACCCAACTGCTGGAACGCCTTGCACCTCAAATTCTATCATTTCTAAAGGAAAGATCTTCGGGTCGAGCTCTATATATACTATTATATATTTAAGTATTTTGGTTTTCCTACTCCTATGTATAACGAGAACGTCCTCGGACTAGGCTTATAAAATACATTTGGTTTCGACTAAAGGGAGTTAAGGAAACACCAATATACTTAAAGGGGCATATTAGCTGGATCAGGGACCTTCGGGACCTCAGATCTTAGCTAGCCCCCTAGCTGGTGAGGCTACTCACCATAGGTACAGACAGATATGGAAGGGGTCTGATCATCCCTGAGCCGATGTCTGTGCGATAGGGCCCCGCGTAAAGGCCTATAGCCAAGAGTTATGCGGGGACCACGTACTAGTGCCATTCAAACCCTCGTGAAATACGCTGTAAGCTAAACGCACGCTGGGGGCATGACGTACACAGCCAAGTACTGTAATCAGATTCTGGCGGCTGATATGCAGGGAGCAAAGTGCAAATAACCGGTTAAGCACAAACAGTCTAATACCTATCCAGACGTGGAAGGTAGTGTGTCTGGGTTGACAGAACCTTGCGGGGGGACCCACCCCAGACCACAATAAGTCTGAGAGTGACCTTTCTGCAGAAAGGTAGAGTGCTGCATTGAGAATATCGAGAATGGCCTATGCCCACGGGTAGCACAGTGCGATTTCTCAATTTAGATCGAGAGTGGCTCGCCTCCGGGCAGCAAAGAGCGATCAAAAAGACTCCCCAAAAGCATAAAAGTCCAGAGACCTTCGGGTCCAGAGACCTTCGGGTCCAGAGACCTTCGGGTCCAGAGACCTTCGGGTCCAGAGACCTTCGGGTCCAGAGACCTTCGGGTCCAGAGACCTTCGGGTCCAGAGACCTTCGGGTCCAGAGACCTTCGGGTCCAGAGACCTTCGGGTCCAGAGACCTTCGGGTCCAGAGACCTTCGGGTCCAGAGACCTTCGGGTCCAGAGACCTTCGGGTCCAGAGACCTTCGGGTCCAGAGACCTTCGGGTCCAGAGACCTTCGGGTCCAGAGACCTTCGGGTCCATAGACCTTCGGGTCCAGAGACCTTCGGGTCCAGAGACCTTCGGGTCCAAAGACCTTCGAGTCCAAAGACCTTCGGGTCCAGAGACCTTCGGGTCCAGAGACCTTCGGGTCCAGAGACCTTCGGGTCCAGAGACCTTCGGGTCCAGAGACCTTCGGGTCCAGAGACCTTCGGGTCCAGAGACCTTCGGGTCCAGAGACCTTCGGGTCCAGAGACCTTCGGGTCCAGAGACCTTCGGGTCCAGAGACCTTCGAGTCCAAAGACCTTCGGGTCCAGAGACCCAAGGTTCCAAAGACCTTCGGGTCCAAAGAACCTCGGGTCCAGAGACCTTCGGGTCCAGAGACCTTCGGGTCCAGAGACCTTCGAGTCCAAAGACCTTCGGGTCCAGAGACCCAAGGTTCCAAAGACCTTCGGGTCCAAAGAACCTCTAGGTTCCCAAGGCTTAAGGGTCCGAAGAACCTCTAGGTTCCCAAGACCCAAGGGTCCAAAGAACCCTTAGGTTCCCAAGGCCTAAGGGCCCAAAGAACCTCTAGGTTCCCAAGGCCTAAGGGCCCAAAGAACCTCTAGGTTCCCAAGACCTAAGGGTCCAAAGAACCTCAAGGTTCCAAAGACCTAAGGGTCCGAAGAACCTCAAGGTTTCTAAGACCTAAGAGTCCAGAGAGCCTAAAAGCTCCTACTCCTCCAAGATTTAATGGGTAAGGCCTCAGGGCCCAAATAAAGAAATCAAAGGGCCTAGACCTTGGAAATCTCCAAGTTCGAAGCAGCAAGAACCTAAGGGTTCAAATCAGATCGGAACCCATCAGTTCCCGACAACGATTCTCCGCAAAAGATTGATCTCTTCCGGAAAGCCTAAAAGCTACCGAGTCATCTAACCAATTAACTGGAGGTCAAAACCATAAAGCAGTGCAAGGATCAAAGAAAGGACGAAGTAAAAGCAAAAACCGGTAGATATTATTAATCCTTATTCGGAGGGGAGAAAGCTACAAAAAATCCAAAAACGACAACATAAAGCAAGAAAAAGCATTGAAGAAATATTCAAAGATTCGGCTCCCGGCGAGAAAAAGGGAAAACACCATGACCACCTTCACCGCTCCCCGAATTTCGGATTGGACCTCCAACAGGTCCCCATCGGCCAGAACCCCCGAACAGCTCATGCTGACCAGCACTCCTCATCGACCACTCTTAACAAGATCCTGACGAGCATACTCTCGAGCCCTCTGCACGATAAGAGCCTGGTTGGAAATCACTTCCCGAAGCTGCCTCCGGAGGAAAAGAATCTCTTCATGTGGAGGAACACGCCGACCTAAATTGGGGAAGCGATCCCTGCCAACATCCCTCGGAGCCAAAGAAGCCACCACCGGAGGGACGGATGGAAACGAGTTACGAGATCTCCTCCTTTGGTGCCGAGTTCTACAGTATTCCTCGTACACTGACAATATCGAAGCCGTAGGGATCCCACCTGGAAAACAAAGACTCCATCAAACCATGGCTAGAACGAAAGGACCAAGTAAGAGAAATTCCATTACCCCAAATACGGTTATGACGCAGCGATACCGGATGCATCAAGAACAGAATCCAGCGAAAGCGCCTAGGAATACCTCGCGCCAACTTCACCAAAGTCTCACCAGCCTGGATAACCGGTCGGGTCACCTCTGCAAGAAGAAAAATTCGACATATTTCAGCAAACACAATACCCGTGTCCAAGGAAACATAAGCAACTTACCCACTGAACGCCAGAAACATGGATATCCAGGAACACCTTCGACCTTCATAAACATATATCTCCTGTCCCAGGAATCGTTTGAAGGAACGCTACCCCTGAGACCTCGAGGGGGCTCATCCACTAAAGGTTCACCATCTCGGGACCATATTTGGTAAAAGCCCCCCTTACTTGGCAAGGGAACAAAGGAGTAAGAATACAGGACTTCAGACAACCCGAAAGGAATACTGTGGAGCTCTCCTAACACCTGGATAGCCATCAGGGTACGCCATGTAGCAGGCGTAAACTGCGAAGGGGAACATCCAAAGTACGACGCCACCTCCGCGATCAAAGAAGGAATCCCTCCTCTAAAGCCGGCCTCCAAATAAGCCTCAAAAATTGTTATCTCGCCCCTTCCTCCATCAGGAGCTCGCTTGAACTCTCCCGCACACCTGATCCCCATCGTATCAGGCAAGGAATACCTACGGCGGATCCCCGCCAGATCACCTTCCTTAATGTCAGACCTCGGGCCATCTTCGTCTTCACTTGAAGCGTCGAAAGAACAGAAACGACGAAGGCGAACATGGGCCACATGGACTCTTTCATCCTCGGTCCCCGAAACCACGCTAGGTGTTAGAATGGGGGAATCAAAAGGATCACCAAACAAGCGACGGGGTCTGACACGTCCGCCAACACCGGGGGTAGGGAACGATTTCATGAAGATCGGAGTGTTCGACATCTACTTCCAATAAGAAGGACAGGGGAAAACCTAAATTCGTGTTGTCCAAAGGCATCGAAACATTCGATTTTATACCTGAAACGACTTTCCATTTTTGGCGAAGGGAAAGAAAGAAAGAAAGAGGAAATACAAAAGAATTTGGAAGATACTCGCGATTCTCGGTAAATTTCCAAAACTACCTCCAAAATACTTCGCCGACCTAGCGCCATCACAAGCGGGCCGCGATCCTTATTTCCCCTGAGGCCCATTCCAACTAAGCGATCATATTCTAAATTAACTCTTCATGTTGTCTATACTCAAAACCCTTCTCCTGCTGGAAGAAATGGCATCAAGACTCAAGGCTACATATTATCCCTTGATCCCTACGAAGCAATCAAGGAATAAGGGGCAAACTGTTGGGGAAAAATATCCAAGGCTAGAGTTTTCTCCAGCCTCCGAAGGGGTCTCGACTTCCGGGCCCTCGTTTGGAAAGGACCCAGGGTCCCTCCTCAACTTAAAGGATCCATTCCCACCAGGTGGCACCATGGCCCGATCTCCATTCGGCAAGTACCCAGGGTCCAGTCCCTGTATCGAGGAACCAAGGCCCAGCCCTTGCCGTAAGGACCAAGGAACCAATTCTCCGCATGAATATGGAAGTTTCCCAAATCAAGGAGAAACTAATATATTCATGAATATTAGAGAAGCCGCCCAAGATTGACCGACTTACATCGACTATAAAAGGGGAACCCAAACCCTAGAACAAGGGATCGACACTTTGAGGCTTAGAGATTAGAGAGTTAGGCGATAGAACTAGGGTTTATACACCCAATACGTTGTAATCCCGAAATCACTCAATAATACATCTCTTTGCCTCAATTTCTCTTCTCTAAACACATACATAAACACAAAATCTAATAGTCTTCCAGTGTTCCGTAGTACTAAAACGACCCTATACAAAAATATCACAACAATTTCCTTTTTAGCGAGCTGCGATTCAACTAGGTTAGATCTAGGATTTTGAGACTAGAGCCGATCGACAGCTCTTGCAGCCGAGATCTCAACCTTTTGTTCAAACACTCCGCGTGAATTTGGGAATAAGATTATTTTCGCTCTACTTTTTTTACGCATTTATTTTAGACTCGCCTTTTTAACTTTGTCGTGCGTGGCCCATCAGATAATCCGGGATCTTCAGGGAAAACTAGGCTAGCTTGGTTTTCCTTTGATATTACTTAACTAAAATCGACAGTGTGAATTTCGGTTCCCACAAACAGTTAGTTCTACTTTAGCCTGTTCATTATCATTCACAAACTCAGGTTCAAAATAAGAAAGATCACAGCTTTCCTCAAAACTCATCAAGGTTTCAATTGGTTCTTCATCAGATTCATCAAAAATGGGTATAAAATCTGAAAAATCTTTAAGTTCTTCAACATGGTTTTCAGATTTACCTTTGGCTTTTTCAGTGATTAACAATGATGGCTCAGCTACTAGGGCACGTGTGGATGTGCTCTTCTTTTGGCTCTTGCTGGCGTCCTTGAGAGCCTTGTCCACTTCCTTCAAAAAGTTATCACAAAACGCTTGGACATCAAACTGAAGCAATCGCCTTTTTGGATCAGATTCATCTTTGGATCTCTTGACATGCTCTTTGCTCCATCTATTTGGCTTTTCCAGCACACTAACAAACTCATCAAAAGTATTCAAAGCATATTTAAATGAAGTTTGAGAGACAGAAAGTCGGGGTTGCTTCTCCTTGGTACTGTTCCTGTGAAGACCAAACATCATAACCTGAAAATCTCTACACAAAAATTAGTAGATAAAATCCTCACTCTCAAAGTGTTTAATCTCACCCACACACGTGTTTCACTCAATTTTAAAGGTCACACACGAGTTTTCTTCTCAAGGTTCTAAGAGAACAGATCTAGGAATCCCAATGGGCAAATTCAAGCAACAATCAAAGTGTTTAAGAGAGAAAGCTAAGAAATAGGATTTGAAATCCGTTTTAACCACTCTAAGTCTAGATTTCTCTTCAGCCAGCAGGATTTCTCTTCCATCACCTAGCCAAACAATAATTGAAATCTTTTTTTTTTTGTATTTTTTTTTCTTTTTTTTTGATAGATCTTTTTCTTTTCTTTTTTTTTTATAAATGGCACTAGGTAAAGAGATGGCCCGGATTTAAGATAGAAAGATGAAGAAGAAGTGTTTAGAAAATGAAAAATGAGAAAATGGATAGATAGTACCGAATGAGTGGCTCTGATACCACTTGAAGAACCCTAGGGAAGGGGAAGGATCACTCAATCGGACTAATGGGGATCTGATCTCTGAAAAGAGAAATGATGGGATGGATGGTGACACAATGGGATGCGGAAAGGCCCAATGATACTACCAGATTCCGAAGGTTGCCGGATGTGATGCACCGGTCCAACAATCGAAAGATCGAAACTTGGAGATAACCTCACCAAGAAACTAAGAAATATTCTAAGCAAAGAACAAAGAGAAAAACTCATAAAAATTGGGAAAAAAGGTCTGATTATTTCGTGGCTTATGAGGCCTTATTTATAGGTTTTACAAGTCAAAGAGACATAAAGAATTATGGGGAAAATAAACCTAGAAAAAGAAAATATTCTTTTGGAAAATGATAAAAGTCTTGCTGGATGAAAGCTGGACGACGGCTGGGTATTTCTGGATGAAGACTTGATTTTTTGTCCAGTCAATGTATCCTGAAACTTGATCCGCAGACAGGGCCAGTACATGAGCAGGACAGTCCGAACTGGCCAGAAAAGATGTTGAACGGCCTATCTTGAAATCCACTCGAGCAAAAGGAAATCTGCCACGACCATTCTTCCTAGAATGAAAAACAGTTCGGGAAAGCCAAGCTTCAGTTCGGAAGATTCGATTATCTGGTCGTGGATAATGCTGAAGCTTCAATCCGGACAGTCGGGCGGTACGTGCGGTACAGACCATGAAGGGATATCGATGGACTGGAGAAGAATTGGTACGTCCGATTTCGATTCTGCTTCGACCGTTCATCTTGAAATTGAAATCAGGACGGTGAATACAAAATTCAGTACGGTGAAATCGATCATCTGGCCATGGTTCCAGCCCAAGCTCCCATTCAGATGCATGCGGGACAGTCCAGTACAGTGTCCGGTCAGTCTGTCCAGTACAGTGAGAATCATGAACCTCGGTTGAAATCTTTAGAACTCCATGCTGGGCTTGTTCCATGTTCTGATCCACGGACCGGGACACATCACGTCGTCCCCTGGATGATGGCCATATCTTTTCTCGGGATCATAGAGTACGTGCCCTCGACCGAAGTTGGTTTGGTAACTCAGAACCCCTCAAAATCAAGGGGGCTGAGGTCCATCCCCAACTCGTAGCTTGAGATTAGCACGCCAAGCCAAACCTCCGGTGGCGAAACGCTCAACTGGCTGATCGCGAGCTCGAAATGATTGAGCGCTCGGACAATGGTAGCGGGGATCGGAAACCACATGCGACTATGCAACAAGAAGCTTTCGTAGCAAGTAAAGTATCCCCGCGGGGGGTTCGTCGCACTCTCATCGCCGACTGTGATCCGAAAGACAACTTCCTCAGGAACTCGGTAAAAATTCCGGAGAGTCGAAAGATAGCCAATCGAGACAAGGCTCGGTCCAACAGGTGCGCCCGGAACCTCCTTGGGCCTCTTGGGAACGGGAATGCTCCTTGGAGGTTGAAGGGAGCTGCAGAGAGCTCTGTAGCACGCGTTCTTCGCATCGTCATCTACCTCAAACTCGACTTTGGGAGCAACTCCCTCAACGTCGGGAGAATCATTGAAAGACGAATGAGATGAAGAGTGTTTATACCTTTGCCTATGTGTTTTGGCAAAGTAAGCTTTAACAACATATCATTGTTCTGGTATTTCTTACTTATCAATAAAGTATTCTTTTCATCTTAATTCTGTTCTCATCAAAGGTTATAGGATTCTAAGTTTAGAAGAAAGATACAAAGAGATTTGTTATCACGAGGAACTTGATTGTTCGGTCTTCTAAATGGATCTCTATTATTACCTTGATGCTATGAGTCACTCAGTCATATCTGAGTAGATTCCTTTGTTAGATTTAGGGTTCAAATAATTATGAGGGATTAGCCCCAACTATAGACTGTTGAGTTGTATACTCATTATCCTGATGAACCCTAATGCTTATTCTAGAGTAGCTAACTAGAATATGATCTTGGAAGTGATTTAATCCATAAATCATTCTCTTGACATCATCTTGCATAAGCTAAGATCCTCTAGGGATAAGCGAGAGCCGGTCTATGATCTTGGTGAACACATATTCGATTCGATCTAGAGCTATATCGATCGATACTCAAAAATCGATCGACGACACACATATCGATCGATACAAGCTGTCAAACATCGATCGATATTGTCGGCAGACAGATCAATAGACGAGTCTAGTAACGACAGTTATTAGGCAAATCTAAAGAGTCGAAGTTCTTTAGTATATGAAAGCAACTCATTAAAACATCTATAGCATTATAATCCTGAATTAACTGAACAGTAACCTTGAATCTAACTACTTTCTCTTAATACCTACAACTCTAAATCATTCTCTTGAGCAACTAGACATTGCTCACAACTGCAATTTACATCTAAACCATTTCAACCTAGCTTAGTCACTACGGATTACTATCTTTTGTGTTACTTCGCTCCCCGTGAAATCGATCCCTAAGTACTACATTTGAACCTCTTATTTGAGAGAGTAATTCACTCCTACGGTAATTTGAGTGAGATCAAATTTGGCGCCGTTGCCGGGGAGCTAAGATCGCCATTAGATTTAATCTGATTAGGTCTAGGTTATTTAATTTCTGCTAATTCACCTTCTGACGCAAAATTTTTTTTTTCTGTTTTTCAGGTACATGCCCAGCAATACCAGAAGCAACAAGAATCATCAACTTGTGTACTCAGAAGACCCCCACAGTTTGGAGCGTAGCATCCGCAAGAATTTACGTTCCACATTGATCGACATTAACCCTCCTTTGTCGACCGATACCCCGACATCGATCGACATCAACAACAGTTCATCGACCAATACTTGTCTACCACAGTCGACCGAGACGCCTTCTTTGTCGACCAATACTCGCCTTACTTCATCACTCGACCTCCGACCGTCGACCGATACTCGCCGCACTTCATCGCTCGACCACTAACCGTCGACCAATACTCTTTATCCGACATCGATCGATATAGATCACCTAACATCGATCGATACCATCCGACGAGTCATGGTAGCGCCTATTATTCTCAGAACCGATGAGAATGGAGACCTGCGTGATCAAGATGGTCACCTGTGTAACGCAGCAGGTCAGAAGCTGAATGCTCAAAAGGAAATCATTCCTGAGCAAGACACTACAGACTTCATCCAACCTGCAGATGAAGCCAACAGAGCTAGAACCTTGGCTGATTACAACCGTCCAGATCAGTTCTATACCAACCGATCAGCCATCCGCCCTCCTGCCATTCAGAGAGGAGATTTCGAGCTCAAGCCGCAGTACTACGGCCTCGTAGGACATATACCCTTCTGTGGGTTATCTCATGAGCATCCTATGGACCATCGGAAAGATACGAAGATATTATATCTTCCATCAAAGCTAACGGAGTCCCTGAAGACTACCTTTTCTGCAAGCTTTTCATATACTCTCTATCAGGAGAAGCTTTGCAGTGGCTGCGACAACTACCACCAGGTTCTCTCACTACCTGGAAGGACATCAAAAACGCATTCCTGCGTAACTTCTTTGATGAGTCACGTGCTGAGGACTGGAGAAGGAAGATTGCTACATTCACTCAGGAACCTGGAGAATCATTCAAGGATACCTGGAACAGATTTAAGTCCTACCAGCGCGACTGCCCACATCATGGATTCAACAACGTGCAACTACTCTGCACCTTCTACAGAGGCATCGCTCTGAAGTATTAGATGGCTCTGGATACTGCTAGTGAAGGAAATTTCAGCACAAGGAATCCACAAGACGCAGTGAAGTTAATTGATAACTTAGCTTCAAGTAACAGCACGAAGAACACCGTCAAAGCAAAATCTATATCATTCCTTGGGAAGGAACAAATTAATGAGTTCCAATCACAGCTGGATAATGTTCAGAGACTACTTAACAAGCAGATTTGCTCAGTTGAGGATGCAGAAACCGCAGAGGAACAAATAGACGAAGATGTGAACTGGATCAGTGGAGCTGAATTTCAGAGATCTGGAAACCAAGGAGGAAACATGAACTTTTCAGGACAGAGGAGCAACTACAGTTCGCAGAAACCTTCCTACAACAGCAGCTGTAGCATCCCCGATCCTGGATAGGACCGGCCGGACGGACTGCAGTGCAAGGAGACGCACCAGTCAGGTCATATGACCTAAAGAAGAGTGTTCCATGATCCAAAAACGTGGCTAAGTGAACAGGAAGCTAAGGTATAGCTAATCAAAGAAGGAGACAAGTATAAAGGAGCTACACGAAGTATATCACAGCTGGATGATGCGAGCAAGAAGCTCAACCAGCTGGACTGAGCTCACTGGAGCTCAAGGAGAGTGTGTCAGCTCCCTGAGCTGGATAAACTAGCTCACTCAGCTGGGTCAGCTGAGGATCAGCTCAGCTCAGCTAGACTGAGTGTTCAAGTGTTGGACAGTTGGGCCGGGTCCGGACTGTGACCGGACCATGTGGACGACCCATGTGTACCGGTGGACCGGTGGGCACTTGGGATCGGACCAGGAGCTTAGGCAACCAGCCTAGGCTGATATGTGACGTGTCTAGGGGCAGTTAGGACAGTCAGGGATGTCTGGAAACTGCCATAGGCGAAAGGGTGTGATCTGGACCATTGATTAAATCAATGGCCAGAAATGAAACCGAAAGGGTGCAACCTTTGGAATGGTAACTGCCCCTTCTTCTATAAATACAAGGCAAGTCCGTGCCTTTGCAGGCACGCCAGGCATTCATTCTTCTTCCTGAAACACAAAGAAAACATGAGAAAAACATAGAGAAGGTCGGATTAAACAATCCAAACCAGAGAGAGATGTGAAGGCAGCAAAGGGGCTGATTTGAGGGCAATCAAGAGGGGAGTTGAGAACGACCCTCTGATGAGTTTTGATTATGGTCTGTCACGCCCTGGGCTTCCTATACATCCATAGAAGACACGCAAATAGCCAGGAGAAAAGATGGATGGCCGGATTCCACTCCCAAGGGCAGATATGTGTGGAAAGGCAGTTTCATGGACAACAAAGAGGGGGTTGTTGCACGACCTTTGGATGGTGATTGATCATGGATGATCACGTCTAAGGCTTCCTCTATGTCCAGGGAACACACGCAAATGGTCAGAGGAGAAGGGAGAAGGCCAAACTCCACTCCCAAAGGCCAACACAACCTCAAAGATGGATGCAGTGCAGAAACTGTTTCCATGGAAGTTCCATGGAAGAGATGATGGGCACGACCCATGGTTAGATCTTATCAATACTGTAAGTATGTGATAAGGGATTGATGGAGGCTTGCTTGGAGGAGCATGGTCGTCCCTGATAAGGGATGACACAAGATCTACAATCATCAATGATGAGGTAACATGTTTATGAATACTTTCTGTTTTATACTTCTGTCTCTTGTGGTGCTGTTAAGCCAAGGTAAGGCACGCCCCTTGAAGACCATGTATTATGATGTAAACTGAGTATCCAGAACCTGAGAGAAGGGGCGGATCAGTGTTGATCTACTTCATCTATGTGGGATGAAAGTTAGATGATCATTGGAAAGTGATCCATGATGGATCATAGTTTGATGTTGAGTTTGATCATGGTGTGAACCATGGATCCAACCCATTGATGAGACACATGGGAGTCCTAGTATCAAAGGAACCATGTGGAGTGCAAGGTCCAATTCGTTTGGATCCAACAGCAAGCCAAAGAGAGGAGTAAGGCTAGTACTTGTTGGATAGACCACAAGTATGGTGCTGGTGTGTTTATACAAGGAAGGCTGTGCGTGATCTGATCATGGGAAAGGATGGACGACCTGATCCATGAATGATGAATCAAGGTTTCACATCTGATTGATCATAGGATGCACCAATGGTAAGAGCAACACTAATCAGGTTCTGTGGGACATGGTTCCATGGCCGGTTAGGAAGTGTGAAGACTCATCAGTTCTGAGTCATGTGGGGTGGTTGGTTGATTGACTCAGGATCTGATGGGCATTCTTAGTCCATGAGAGGACTTGGATCCAGAGGAGTACACGCCTAAGACATGGTGGAACCAAACCAGCCTTTAGCCGGTTAAGGGAAATCCTCCAAGGCCTTGGTTGGGCAGGTATGTCCGGATCTCATAGTTCCTGAAGGAATTATGGAGATCCGGTTATGGATTATTCTTAGTGGTTATTTATCATGAATTATCATGAATTTTAATTGGTTATTAGGGATTAATTTGAGGTAGTCACCCTATGGCCGGTTTGACTGATTTTGGGCGAGATCTATAAGATCGAGGCCGGTTTTGAGAATTCTAATTATGGGAATCTCTTAGTTGATATTTATCATGAGTTTTCATGTATTTTAATTAATTTTTGGAGCATGTTTGCCAGAGGTCGTTTTTGTAGCTGAAGACCTTCCAAAGGTACTTGGTCTGTGGGGATGGCTGGTTGAATGACTAAGTAACCAAGGGAAGAGTTTATGCAGGTATAAGGGAGTTGGACGAGGGGATGGGGAGCTAGGCAAAGCTACCTCACAGCTCGTTCAGTTGGAAGAGAGTTGGGAACCTCAAGTGAAGTAGTTCAGTTCAGCTAGCTGGATGAGCTAGCTAGACAGCTGAGACAAAGAGCTATCAAGCTCCGTGGATGTGGCAAAGGTATTATCTAAGCAATGTTGTATAGATCTAGATAGAATGGATTAGGGGAATGGAACCTCGGACTTGTATGATTTGGATTAGGTGCAGAAACAACCTTGGAGCTGGTAGTAGTTGTGTCTACTGATCATGGCTAAGGTGATTCGACCTGACAAGTGTTAGATTGGTCTTAGACCATTGGTTGATAGATAATATTCCGCTGTGCATAAGTTGAAAGGATCTAAGCTAGGGAATGACTAAGGTAGTCTTGAGCTAAGGATCTGAGTTAGCCCTCGCCTATGGGCGATATTTTAAATAAAGGGCAAAAATTTTTAGAGGCTCGGTCAGGGTATGGACCGAGTGACGGAGGACATAGACCGCGGCTTAGGCAGCCGGGTCGGGGCCCTTCAGCAGCAATCCCAACAACACCAGGAGTTACGGAAACTCATTCTACACCAATTTACCCCCACCCACCCAGGAAAGCAAACTAGAAGATATGCTGGAAAGAGTTCTAGAGACACAACAGAAGCTCCAGGTAGATTTCAATGGGAAGATTGACTCTGTCTACACTACTCTGAACTCAAAGCTTGATACTTTGAATACCTACGTGAAGAAAGTGGAGACTCAGGTAGCTCAGACAGGAGAGGCTTTGAAGAAACAAGAGGCTATGGCAAGAGCACCAGGAGAGCCTACTACTAACCACCACGTCAATGCTATCATAGATGATGATTTTTGGGAGGAAGTTAACCAGGATAAGCTGCACAATTCGACAGATGAAGACTCACCCGAAGCCGGATTTGCTTCATATCGATCGACATCATCAGCTCGACATCGATCGATATCACCAAAAGCAAAGCGATCGATAAACTTTGACGAATATCGATCGATAGACTTCGAGGAACCCTCCAACGAGTGCAACTCAATCAAGATCATGTCACACAGAGCCTTTGCAGCCAAACACCCACAACCGCCCACCCGTATGGACGTCGACCGAACTTCAGACCCTGTTGGGGTCAAAAACGGTTATCTCGAAATCAACGGCTAAGTCTATTTGTCATACGAAAAATCCTCCAAAGGATGCGCACGAACACCCGCAAACCGAAGGAACCGAGCAGCCGACCGCAACCATGGACGTAGGCGCCGGGCGCCTAGCGCCCGTGCTGCCTCTAGGCGCCGGGCGCCTAGCGCCCGTGCTGCCTCTAGGCGCCGGGCGCCTAGCGCCCGTGCTGCCTCTAGGCGCCGGGCGCCTAGCGTCTGCGCTGCCTCGGGTCCTCGAGCGACAATCTTCTGTGCATGAGTTCCAGGCCCCGACCGTCAGTAATCTGTACTTTGAGTCTTTCCCGAATCCTCGCGGAATGAATCATTGGGATTCCGCGTACAATACTCCCGTTCTTACTCTAAACTAAAAACCGTCGGAGAACACTTCGGAAACTCGTAAGATATCAACGGAAAGGAAGATCTTAAATTATTCATACGAAACGATGATGGTTATCTAAGAATCCACACATCTCAATTCTACGAAGGATTGAAGATCTTCCGAAGAAATCGTAGAAAACAGCGGAAGTACTAGAAACGGCCCGAAAGGGACCAAATGCGATCAGACAACCCATTTACGATTATCTAGGATAGATACAATGATTTACGTTTATCCTTACGCAACAAGATAAATGTTAAATTTCCGGAAGGATAAATGTCAAGTTTCCCGAAGATAAATGTCAAGTTTCCCGATAAACATGAAGGTCGACGAAAATGGAAAAAATCCCGCCTTGCGGCCCAGAAGGAGAATAGACCGTCATAAGAAGGAGTATATAAAGGAGCTTTGGGAGAAGAAGAAAGGCAGAGCGAAAATCATCGAGAGAGAGACCAAATCTGAAATCTATGGTTTTAGAGAATTCCTGCTAGCTTAGGGAACTTAGGACTTAGGAGGCTAGACTAGCGGAGCAAGACTTAGAACGTTTTGTTTCCTATATTTCCGTTGTTTCCTCTTCAGCGTATCTCTACTTCCCGTTTTTCGGAAGAATATTGTATTCAACTTATCGTCTGCTTAATAAACGCCTTAGTGCAGCTTTTCCGCTTTATTGTCTTGTTCTATCAATTTCGTTTGGTTGTCGCAGAGAATCCGAGCCTTCAGGGAAAACTAGGTTTACTTAGTTTTCCTCCGATAAAACTTAACTAAAATCGACAGTGCGAATTTCGGTTCCCACAGTTTGGCGTAGAAGGAGGGAAGGTCGGATTCTCTTACTCAAAAACCTACGATTGATAACGACAGCATGGCCACATCACCTGTCCGCAACATCGTGTCATTCGGGGACGGAGCAACGGCTGGTCAAGCCAAACCTCACGACGAACTCCTCGTTATCAGACTAACGATCCAGGACATCGACGTAGCAAGAATATTGGTCGACACCGGTTGCTCGACAAATATTATATATAGAAACACTCTTGAGAGGATGGGACTCGACCTAAGCGTTATCACGGACGATCCCAATCCAATAATCGGACTCTCAGGAAACATCTCAATGACCCTCGGCTCGGTCGATCTCTCGGTCAGAGCCGGGAGCGTCACGAAGATGGTGGAATTTTTGGTAGTCGACGGCCCAGCAGCATATAACGCGATCGTCGGGACTCCGTGGTTAAATTCCATGCAAGCAATACCCTCGACTTTCCACCTGTGCCTCAAATTTCCATCCCTCCTCGGAGTCGAAACAATACAAGGAGATCGTAAGGCGCCGCAAGTCTACTTGGCCGCTGGGTTAAAACGAAAAAACTCCGAGCCCGAAACTAACTCGAAAAAGCAAGCAACCCACGAACCAGCGTCGCAAGACCCTCCAGAAATTTTCTGGCAGTCGCGAAAAGCTGAAGCCCTGGAAGGGAAACGTGAGCCCACTTGCGAACCAATAATTTCTGTCTGCCTCGACGAGACTAACCCAGAACGATGCGTGGAGATTGGGGCCAATCTTCGCGAACCTTTAAAAGCAGAACTCATCGCGTGTCTCAAGAAGAACCTAAATACGTTCGCTTGGGCTGCGGAAGATATGCCGGGAATCGACATCAACATAACATGTCACGAACTCAACATTGATCCAACTCATAAACCCGTAAAACAAAAAAGGCGAAAGCTAGGCCCCGAACGGGCAACCGCGGTTAATGAGGAAGTCGAAAGACTCCTCAAAGTTGGATCAATAACGGAAGTAAGATATCCCGACTGGCTCGCCAATCCCGTCGTCGTCAAGAAGAAGAACGGGAAATGGCGAGTGTGCGTCGATTTCACTGACCTCAACAAAGCGTGCCCGAAGGATTGTTTTCCGCTCCCGCACATCGACCGTCTAGTCGAGGCAACCGCGGGAAACAAACTTCTATCGTTCATGGATGCGTTTTCCGGATACAATCAGATCATGATGAATCCCGATGATCGCGAGAAGACAACATTCATTACCGACAGAGGAACCTATTGCTACAAAGTAATGCCTTTCGGCCTTAAGAATGCCGGCGCCACATATCAACGGCTCGTCAATCGAATGTTTGCTGAGCAACTCGGAAAAACCATGGAGGTGTATATCGAAGATATGTTGGTAAAATCTCTCGACGAACGCGACCACGTAGTCCATCTAGAGGAATGCTTTGAGAGATTAAACCAACACAACATGAAACTGAATCCAGCTAAATGCAGATTCGCCGTAGCATCGGGCGAATTCCTCGGGTACCTCGTAACATTCCGCGGGAAGTTCAAAGGCTGACTGGACGAGTCGCGGCCTTAAACCGATTCATCTCACGGTCCACAGATAAGTGCCTCCCATTCTACGAAACCTTGAAGGGGAACAAAAAGTTCGAGTGGTCAGAGGATTGCGAGAAAGCTTTCCAACAGCTGAAACAATATCTGGCCACCCCTCCTATCCTCGCAAAACCCGTAGTCGGAGAACCCTTGTTCCTCTACATCGCAGTATCCACGTCAGCAGTCAGTGGCGTTCTGATTCAAGAAGAATTTGGAGAATAGAAGCCGGTCTTCTACATTAGTAAAATATTGCTGGATGCCGAAACTCGGTATCCGCTAATGGAAAAGTTGGCACTCGCCGTTATAACCTCGGCAAGAAAACTCAGACCGTATTTCCAATCTCATACCATCGTGGTACTTACCACTTTTCCGTTACGGACGATTCTACACAGTCCAAGCCAGTCTGGTAGACTCGCGAAGTGGGCAATCGAACTAAGCGAGTACGATATCGAATATCGTCCAAAAACCTGCACAAAATCGCAGGTACTCGCGGATTTCCTGGTAGAATTACCCGCGACGGATTTAACTAACAAGGAGCCTGGTTCAACGTGGGATCTCTATGTCAACGGATCCTCATCCAAGCAAGGATCCGGAATCGGGATCCGACTCAATTCACCAACGGGGGAAATCCTCGAGCAATCATTCCGCTTGGATTTTCGTGCATCAAACAACGAAGCAGAGTACGAGGCGCTAATTGCTGGCCTACGACTGGCCCACGGGCTGAAAATTCAAAATATTCACGCTTACTGCGACTCTCAGTTAGTCGCAAACCAATTCAGCGGAGAATACGAAGCAAGGGATGAAAGGATGAACGCATATTTGAAGGTCGTCCAAGACTTGGCCCACGATTTTCAGCAATTTGCGCTAACCAGGATTCCCCGCTCGGAAAACGTCCAGGCTGACGCTTTAGCTGCTTTAGCCTCAAGCTCAGATCCAGGGCTTAAAAGAATAATCCCCGTCGAATTCATCGAGCACCCGAGCATCGGACCACCGGTAATCGCCAACCTGATCAGAACGCAGTTCGAAGGCGCTGAAGAAAACGAAGACCAGCCGGAAGACGACGCAGACCAAACAGACTACGGCTGCGACACTCCCTGGCTAGAACCTATCAGAGCCTACATCGTAGATGGTACCTTACCCGCGGAAAAATGGGCAGCCCGGAAAATAAAAGTTCAGGCAGCACGATACGTAACCGTGGAAGGCGAAATCTACAAATGGCGATTCTCCGGACCTCTCATGACTTGCGCGGAAGGAGAAAAGGCGAGAAAAATCATGGAAGAGATTCATTCCAGATCGTGCGGAAACCACTCCGGCGGAAGGTCTCTCGCAACAAAAATAAAACGCCACGGTTTCTACTGGCCGACTTTGGTAAAGGATTGCGAGAAGTTCGCTCGGAAATGCGAGAAGTGTCAACGGCACGCTCCGACAATTCATCAGCCCGCCGAAATCCTCTCCTCTATCTCATCTCCATACCCTTTCATGCGATGGTCAATGGACATCGTCGGACCTCTACACAAATCAAAACAAAAACGTTTCCTACTGGTCCTCACAGATTTCTTTTCGAAATGGGTGGAAGCAGAATTCTACGCAAGTATCAAAGACGTGCAAGTCGAGAATTTCGTCTGGAAAAACATCATAACCAGACACGGCATCCCATACGAAATCGTAACGGACAACGGGTCTCAGTTTATTTCCACACGATTCGAGGCGTTCTGCAAAAAATGGAAAATACGACTTAACAAGTCTACTCCCAGATACCCACAGTGCAACGGACAGGCTGAAACCATAAACAAAACCGTCCTAGACGGACTGAAAAAGCGCTTAGAAGCCAAGAAGGGACGATGGGCGGAAGAACTCGAAGGAGTCCTTTGGTCTCATCGAACCACTCCAAGACGAGCAACGGGGGAAACTCCGTTCGCTCTCGTTTACGGAGCAGAATGCATGATTCCGGTGGAAGTAGAATTCCCCGGCGTACGGGGGAGGTTTCTTCCCGAACGGGAAGATCTGAACAATGCCATGCTGCTGGATAATCTTGACCTCATCAACGAGCGTCGTGACCAAGCCCTCATCCGGATTCAAAATTATCAGCAGGCCGCCGCAAAGTACTACAACGCGAACGTACGCCATCGCAGATTCAAGGAAGGTGATCTGGTTTTGCGGAAAGTCTTCCAAAACACCGCCGAATGAAACGCAGGAAAACTGGGAGCGAACTGGGAAGGACCATACAAAATCATAAAAGTCGTCCGACCAGGTTCGTATAAAATCGCAAACATGCAAGACGTAAAAATCCCGAGAACTTGGAATGCGATGCATCTCAAGTAATACTACCACTAGAACGTAAAACGTGGATAATAGAACTACGAGATGGCTTGATCCTCGAAAGAGGTACGTAGGCAACCCGTCAACCGGTGGGTTCAGCTATCCCCCCGATTTAAAAGGGGGGGGGGAGTGGGGTGCGTGCACTCGTACACTCCCACAATTTTCGGAAAATTGAACTTTCGAAAACTTTCCACACTCAAATCGCCTAACGGCCTCAACAACAGATCCAGTATCCACCAAATAAATCATAAGTTACCACCCGGAAACATTCCGCAATTTCTAAAAGCCCATAATCCTTTATGGCGTAAGAAAAACAAACTTCAAAGCACTGCGAGACGTCGCTTCGTGCCTGAATATTCGTTTTTCGATTAAAACTTTCGTACGCCTTCTAAACGGCATCATATCGTTGTTGCTGATCACAACAAACGAACTCTAACGTCCTAAACAGACAAGCCACCTTAGGGTAGGCTCTTTTACATCCGACAAGGATCCCATAGCGCGCTATACAAAAAATCCAAATTTGGTTCAACACTTCGTAAAGGAAGTAGCTCGATTCGTGCCCAGACAAATCATGTAAGCCGATACCACTTTGCGGATTTTAAAACGGTACGAATACGGTTAAAATCACAAACAGGCAAAACGAAAGCCGATTTTTCATCGCACAACCTTAGTCTGAGAGTAAACCTAGGTCTTGCCCTAAACCCAGCCTTGCTGGTATCTTAACATCTCATAGGCAGAGCGTCAACGACGCGAGATCCCAAAACTTGCCTTTTCACTAGAGTCTGTACGTTTCCACGAATTTTCGCGTAAATCGTAAACCGCAGGAAAATCTCGCTTTGTACAAACGACGGATTCGGTGATCATCAGGGAGGCTGGAATGAGACGACAACTCACATCCTGCCCCTCTAAGTTCGACAAACAGAAGTTCTAAACACAAAATATTTTATAAATGCATACCGCAAGTTCAGTACAATGCCCTAAATAGGGCAGGGATTCAAAGCCACCAACGGCCAGTCCCGAAATCATACATAATGGCCAACCAACGGCCGAAATACAATCAAAATAAAATCCCTTCAGGGATTGATCAACCTAGGCATCCTCCGGAACGCCACCTTCGTCTTCCGACTCACCCGAAGCAAGAGCAGCCTCGCCATCGCCCGCGCCAACTTCCTCACTGCCCTTGTCCGCAACGATTCCAGCATCCTGGACCTCTGGAATCTCCGAGCCCGGGACCAAGGCACCCGAGGATGACGGGTCGGTAAGCTCCGTCGCGGTGCAAGCTCCCATCTCCTCGAAGCGCTGAATCCGCCTCTTGAGACGTCGGACTTCCGAGGACTTGCTCTTCTTCTCCTCCTTCGCCTTGAGCAGCGAGCTCACAGTCTTTCCCAAGTCACGTTCGAGATCGCTGATCCTAGCTTCGAGCGTCGATGTCTGGGCGGCATGAGTGCTCTCAATCGATTGAAGCACAGCCTCAGTGCGCTTCAAGGCCTCCCGCGACGAATCCAGCTCCTGGGACAATCGTGTGACCTCCAGTCCGCAATCTCCAAGCATCCCATCGATTAACGACACAAACTGATCACACGAAAGAAAGGTGAGAATCAAAAGAGTCAGCGAAAGAAAGGGGGTCTCACGAAAATACCTTGGAGCGGTGGTGCGATAGTTTTGCCGAAACCTCGCCTTCCTCGCTCTTGGTACACCTTTTCCTCTTCGCTGATCCGGCAGTTCCAGCTCTCGAACGTCCCTTTGATGGCGGGATAGCACTGGATGCGGGAAGTCCAAGAACGATCTCCCTCTTCTTTTCTGGAGGGGGAGGCATGATTTCCACCGCATCTTCCGAAACCAGTATCGGCGCCAAAGAGGAGCCCTCGGGGCGAGCCTGGACGCCGGGTGCCTGCTCCGGAACGACAGTTCCTCCAGCAGGCAAAGGGATATCGGATTCAGGAGCCGGAATCGTAGAGATCGAGACTGGAGCGACAGCGTTTTCAAGAACCAGAACCGCGGAGTCCGGAGCTGAAACAACGTCGGGTCCAGGAATCGGAACCGCAGGAGTCGGACCGGAAGAAGCACTAGGACCAGACACACTAGACTCCATCAAAGCACGGCGTCGCTCCATCTTGTCTTGAAAAGAACTGAACCCCTCGACAAACGTCTGCGTATGGGCAGGAACCTCTCGCGCCGGCGAGGCTTGGTTGGCATCGCTTATTTCGACATCAGAATCTTTCTTTTCACTTAGAGAGGAAGCCATACTTTCTAGGAATTAAGAAGAGGAAGGTGAGTGAGAAATGAAAGGGGGGTGGAGTGCTACTTATAAGAAATCAAAAATGATGGGATTTTTCGGAATAAAATATTCATGGCCGAAAATTTCGATTTTCAAACATAAGATCTTCCGCGCGCAAAATCGCTCTCGCATCTTGCACGCTGGGGGGCTAACTGTTGGGGTCAAAAAACGGTTATCTCGAAATCAACGGCTAAGTCTATTTGTCATACGAAAAATCCTCCGAAGGATGCGCACGAACACCCGCAAACCGAATGAACCGAGCAGCCGACCGCAACCATGGACGTAGGCGCCGGGCGCCTAGCGCCCGTGCTTCCTCTAGGCGCCGGGCGCCTAGCGCCCGTGCTCCCTCTAGGCGCCGGGCGCCTAGCGCCCGTGCTCCCTCTAGGCGCCGGGCGCCTAGCGCCCGTGCTGTCTCTAGGCGCCGGGCGCCTAGCGCCCGTGCTGCCTCTAGGCGCCGGGCGCCTAGCGCCCGTGCTGCCTCTAGGCGCCGGGCGCCTAGCGCCCGTGCTGCCTCTAGGCGCCGGGCGCCTAGCGCCCGTGCTGCCTCTAGGCGCCGGGCGCCTAGCGCCCGTGCTGCCTCTAGGCGCCGGGCGCCTAGCGCCCGTGCTGCCTCTAGGCGCCGGGCGCCTAGCGCCCGTGATGCCTCTAGGCGCCGGGTGCCTAGCGCCCGTGCTGCCTCTAGGCGCCGGGCGCCTAGCGCCCGTGCTGCCTCTAGTTGCCGGGCGCCTAGCGCCCGTGCTGCCTCTAGGCGCCGGGCGCCTAGCGTCTGCGCTGCCTCGGGTCCTCGAGCGACAATCTTCTGTGCATGAGTTCCAGGCCCCGACCGTCAGTAATCTGTACTTTGAGTCTTTCCCGAGTCCTCGCGGAATGAATCCTTGGGATTCCGCGTACAATACTCCTTTTCTTACTATGAACTAAAAACCGTCGGAGAACACTTCGGAAACTCGTAAGATATCAACGGAAAGGAAGATCTTAAATTATTCATACGAAACAATGATGGTTATCTAAGACACCACGCATCTCAATTCTACGAAGGATTGAAGATCTTCCGAAGAAATCGTAGAGAACAGCGGAAGTCCTAGAAACGGCCCGAAAGGGACCAAATGCGATCAGACAACCCATTTACGATTATCTAGGATAGATACAACGATTTACGTTTATCCTTACGCAACAAGATAAATGCTAAATTTCCAGAAGGATAAATGTCAAGTTTCCCGAAGATAAATGTCAAGTTTCCCGATAAACATGAAGGTCGACGAAAATGGAAAAAAGCCCGCCTTGCGGCCCAGAAGGAGAATAGACCGTCATAAGAAGGAGTATATAAAGGAGCTTTGGGAGAAGAAGAAAGGTAGAGCGAAAATCATCGAGAGAGAGACCAAATCCGACTTCTAGGGTTTTAGAGAATTCCTGCTAGCTTAGGGAACTTAGGACTTAGGAGGCTAGACTAGCGGAGCAAGACTTAGAACGTTTTGTTTCCTATATTTCCGTTGTTTCCTCTTCAGCGTATCTCTACTTCCCATTTTTCGGAAGAATATTGTATTCAACTTATCGTCTGTTTAATAAACGCCTTAGTGCAGCTTTTCCGCTTTATTGTCTTGTTCTATCAATTTCGTTTGGTTGTCGCAGAGAATCCGAGCCTTCAGGGAACACTAGGTTTACTTAGTTTTCCTCCGATAAAACTTAACTAAAATCGACAGTGCGAATTTCGGTTCCCACAGACCCCATCGATCGATACAGAGACCTTTCCATCGACCGATCCGGAGATACCAGTATCGACCGACACACCGCTGTTGCCATCGATCGATATACTATCCCCCACCGCCGAGTGCAACTACCAAAGATCGATGTAGCACGACTTAATGCACTTCGGGAGCAGTCCAAACTTTCCAAATCCCTTCCTACAGCCATATTGACGAAACCCACGGACATCATTGAACCCATGGAGCCAGAAAAGGAAAACCTAGGAAGAGTTCTACGAAAAAGGAAAGAGGAGATTGCCAAGCACCTTAAAAGGGGAGCTAATGAAGCAGAGATGGAAAACTTCAGAAAACGAGTTCTAAGGATCCCTGCAGAGAAACCCTTTGAAGAAGCCTACTTTTCACACAGATTGTGGATGTTCTTCAAAGAGACCAAAGAGACAGAAGAAGACATCAAGAGGATGTTTCACCAAGTTCGTGATAGCTTGAAGAAGAGGATCACACTGACAAAGAGGAGCGATCCAGGGAAGTTCACAGTACCATGTTCCATCAGGGGCATTGAATTCCCTCGTGCCCTATGTGATACAGGATCAGGAGTCAGCATCATACCTAAGATCATGGCAGACCACCTACATCTGAAGATAGAGCCTACTGATGAGACATTCATCTTTGTGGATTGTTCTCAACAGAACTCTGGAGGCATAATTCGAAATCTTGAGGTACAGATTGGAGATGCCATCATCCCTACAGACTCCCACGTCCTGGATGTCAAGCTAAACTTCAAAACATCCCTACTGCTTGGAAGAGCTTTCTTAGCCACCGTCGGAGCCGTTTGTGACCTAAAGTTCAACAAGCTCTGCCTAACCCTAATAGATTCCACCACCCTCTATGATCCAGTCCAAGTCATCAAGTTACCAAGGAAGGAGACCACAAACGTCGTTGCAGCATGCTTTTGTTCCCATGAGTACGATTCCATGGCTGAGTACGAAACCGATCCGGTCACATCGACCGATGAGAGTAACATCCCATCGCCCGATACCCGTGCCATCTCATCGACCGACGTAGCCAACACCACATCGCTCGATAGACAGCCCTTTTGGAGGAACAACGCTGAGACCTTGGCATCAACCGACAGACTTATTGTGGAGTTCCCAGATAGAGATTTCGAGCCAGCTACCTCGAAACTGGACGACTACATACCTTTAGAGGAGGAATATGATGAAGATTACGAGGAAGAACGAGCTACAGAGTACATATTCATTCGTGAAGAAGAAGATGGACACACTTCCCACACCTTCAGATTCAACGCATCGACCGATAGAGTCCAGCCTTCATCGACCGATACGCCACCAAGAAGATCGCTCAAACGACTCTATCAACCATCAAGCGATCCTATCGACTTTATATCCATTTACACATCATGTGAGGATATAAGAGACGGAGACTACTCAATTGGAAGTTGGGCAAGCGACTATAATGAGAGTTTTGCAGTATAGGCAATTCCACTGCAGTATGCGATCCAGCCTGAGGAAGTCCCATCGACCGATACGTTTCAACAACAATCGATCGACAACCATCAGATCACATCGACCGATGCACCTGATACAGCATCGCCCGATACTACCGCTACACCATCCGAGGTAAAAATAAATAATATTGATTTTGGTTATCTAACTCCAGATGAGTTTGGTATTTTCAGAGATCCAGAAGGCAATGCAAGAGCAATGGATGGGAGAATCATCCCAATTACAAAGAAAGATATAGGAGACATCATTCAGACCGCCAACGGATCACTGAACCTCTTCAGACAACTACCTCACAACCCTGTCCATCAGCACCGTCAGCATATCAGCACAACCACAATATCCAATCAAGACGGAGCTATAGCTGATCATCTCAACTCAGAGGATACAAAATTTCAACACATATCGATTGATAGACACAACCGTCTATCGTTCGATAAGCACCGTGAGATGGGCAGACGAGCTTTCAAAGACGGAATTCGCCGCTTCTCATGGGAGAAGAAGAACGAATTTGGAGTTTACAGAGATGAATCTGGGCATGCTAGAGGAGTCAACGGAGACATCATCCATGTTTCCAAGGCAGCAATAGAAGAGTTACTTAACAGAGCATCACTATTTAATTGGTCTTGCTTTTGTTTACCCATACATGCAGATCACTTCAACAAGGCAGAACCTACAGAGAAGCTCTACACAGAAGCTGAAGTCCAACAAATGATCTATGACGCTAAGAGTCCTTACATCTGGCAAACCTTTACCTATCCACACGAAATCGAGAGGGCCCGAACAGAACTCCAATCTGAAATCGACTGGATTCAGAGCGCTTATGATCTTCAAAAACAGAAGAAGGACGCCCTATAAGAAGAAATATCCACTCTCTGTTCGAAGTTGGAAACCAACATGACACCATCGACCGATGCTGGACATAATCCAACGACCGATGCTGGACATAATCCATCGACCGATCACACACCGTCGATCGATGCAGACCTACGCACATCGAACGATAGACGTTTGCAGAACACCTACAGCAAAGAAGAAATCACTAATCTTATCAGCAACATCTATCACGACATCAGAAGAGAAGAGGCAACCACCACCAAGGACCTAGAAGAAAAATATCAGCAACTCAACAACAACTTCAACTCATTCAAAGAGCGCACATCAACAATGGCAGATACCATGGATCACATCATCAAGGCTCTACACCACACACACCAAACGATGAAATCCTTCTACACCAGCAAGAAGAAAATCACTGATGAGTTGATCCCACCAATAGGAATCCGCCTACAAGAGGTTGAAGATACATTGAGAGAACTCTGCAAGGATTACAGATGCTCCGCATCGACCGATACGACGCCTAGTCCATAGCCCGATATGCACTACAGCGAGTTCTGCACAAAAGCTGATATGGAGAAGACAGTTCAAGATCTCTTCACCATGATCCAAGAGGTTGGCGATTCGTCCTACCAAAGCTTTGAGGAATTATGGTTTCCAGTGCAAAGCGACATCAAGAGCATGGAGGACACAATAGAGAACATTCAGAAAGAAATCAAGATCATCTCCAGACAACTCGCGGATAGACCCGCACCATTAGCATCGACCGATATACCAGAGAGGATATCGACTGACAGACCTACACCAGTGTTGATCGATATGGACTACCCGAGATCGATCGATAAGCTCATGGTACGAAGAAGAACATTTGAGAGACTGAATGACATACAAGAAGAAATCGGTGATCTATCCTAACACACCTATCCAACATTCAGAAACCACCAGTTCTACATTGAGAGCAATGCAGAAGGCCTAGAGCGTCTGCGCATAGAAATCAATGAATTAAGGGAGAAACTAACTAGAGGAGATAAAGCCACAAGAAGCTTCTTCACCACTTGGTTTGGAGAGAAACAAGGAGAGAACAAGGATGAGGCTTGCTACTCAGCAAGTGTCATGAACTCAACTCACTAGCCTCAATACTACCATAGTCAAGCTAAAAGACTATAATAAAGCGCTGAGTGGGAGGCAACCCACTGTTAGGTATTTTCTTACTTAGTTAAATCTGATTTATCTTTTTATTTTTCATTTTTTTTCGTTTTTGTTTTTAAGTTTTTCAGATTATAGACGATTACCATTTCTATCGACCGATACGATCCTGTCGACATTGCTCGACATATTCCTATTCTCATCGATCGACATAGACGACTCACTATCGATCGATACGTAACCACGGTCAGGTATATCGTTCTAATTTTTGATATCAGTACATTACTTATGATTTATTTATGCCCTAATCCGACTGTTATACACTGAGGACAGTGTATGATTTAAGTCTGGAGGAGATTACTGATGCTACCTTACCTTTTTGATTCCACCAAAATGTTTTCAAAATTGGTTTTATTGAGTCAAGAAAGGGACTAGGATATTTTTCAAAAATTTTCTTTCTTTCTAACCACTCTTTAGCACCATTCTTAGATCTGTTGATTGCAGAAAGTACTATAGATGCTAAAGTGGATCAACCGTCACCTATGACAACACTTCTCATGATTGTTTGGAAGAACCAAAGCTGATCTCCATCCTAACCTGACAATCTATTGCTTGTCTTGGGGCTTGGTATACAAGGGATCGGAATCCTCCTGCAAGTCTAGAAGGTAATAGTCTGTGTGCTTCTGATTCCCTTCCTTCTCTCTTTTCAGCATCCTAAGGAATGAGATAAATTATTTGTATAAAGATGTGATATGATATCTTGAGAAGTAGAGGGGTAGGAGTGATTCCTGCGACCCCATTATTCTACTTTAAAAGATTGATCAAAGCAAGGGATAGGAGTGATTCCTGCGACCCCACTATTCGCTTATTCAAAGATATGTGTCATTAACTCAATGAGATAATGCAAAGATGGCCTTTGTGGCCATCAGTGTTCATCAAAATTTGAAACTATGAGGATCCAGAGAAGAGAGATAAAAGGGGGAAGAAAGGGATCAGAGAAGACTTGCCTGTGTGTTCATAAACTTGCTTGAGTTGAGTCCATGTGTTTCTTGATCGATATCCCCAAGGTAAAGCCTGCACTTTTATTTTTATGCATAAATGAGATCAGTAGAGGGGATAGACAGACATGATTGTCAAGATGTTTGGCTAGGAGATTTGGTTGCTAAGCTAGGATATGGTATAATGTACTCATGTGATTAATAGGCATAAGATGTGGCTTGCAACAAAGTAGAGGTGATGATCCTAAAGTTAAGATTTAAATTGAGTCCCTACTATTTTCAAACTTCTTTCTAAGACTACCTGTGTGTTTGCTTGAGGACAATCAAAAGGTTAAGTCTGGGGGAGTTGATATACCATGATTTTGACCCACTTTTACTCATGGTATTTATATGATTTTACTATATATATCTATGTTTTGGAGTCTTTTAGGTATGTTTTCAGGTTCAAGGGTATTTTGGAGTAAAGTGACATTTTAGGTGCCATTTGGAGCTTAAAGGAGAGTTTTCCCGAGATAACTTAAAGATCAGACATCAAGGTCGATATCCAGAGATACATATCGATCGATACACATTCCGTGTAATCGATCGATGACGCATTTGAAGAAATGACGACGAGATACTCCATCGATCGATGTACGCATAGTAACATCGATCGATATCGAGCGTGCAGAAGAAGGAAGAATATTCTCAATCGACTTGAAGCCCAAGATGTCCCAATATTACTATAATGCCCCTGACGAGTTTTTAACCCAATTGTACTCAATATTTATACCTTTTCCTATGTGTTTTGGCAAAGTAAGCTTTAACAACATATCATTGTTCTAGTATTTCTTACTTATCAATAAAGTATTCTTTTCATCTTAATTATGTTCTCATCAAAGGTTATAGGATTCTAAGTTTAGAAGAAAGACACAAAGAGATTTGTTATCACGAGGAACTTGATTGTTCGGTCTTCTAAATGGACTCTATTATTACCTTGATGTTATGAGTCACTCAGTCATGTCTGAGTAGATTCCTTTGTTAGATTTAGGGTTCAAATAATTATGAGGGATGTTGGGGTCAAAAACGGTTATCTCGAAATCAACGGCTAAGTCTATTTGTCATACGAAAAACCCTCCAAAAAATGAACACGAACGCCCGTAAACCGAAGGAACCGAGCAGCCGACCCCGGCCTTGGCCGTAGCCGCCGGGCGGCTAGGCCCCATGCTGGCCGTGGCCGCCGCCGGCTAGCGCCCGTGCTGGCCGTGGCCGCCGGGCGGCTAGCCCCCGTGCTGGCCGTAGCCGCCGGCGGCTAGCGCACGTGCTGGCCGTGGCCGCCGGCCGTCAGAAGTCTGTACTTTGAGTCTTTCCCAAGTCCTCGCAGAACGAATCATTGAGATTATGTGTATGAAACTCCCATTCTTACTCCAAACTAATTTCGTCGGAAACACTTCGGAAACACGTAAAATATCAACGGGAAGGAAGATCTTAAGTTGTTCATATGAAACGATAATGGTTATCTAAGACACCACACATCTCAACTCTACGAAGGATTCAAGATCTTCCGAAGAAATCGTAGAAAACAACGAAGTCCTGGAAATGGCCTGAAAGGGACCAAACGCGATCGGACAGTCCGCACACGATTATCTAACATAGATACAACAATTTACGTTTATCTTTACACGACAAGATGAATGCTTAATTTCCGGAAGGATAAATGTCAAGTTTCCCGAAGATAACTGTCAAGTTTCCCGATAAACATGAAGTCCAACGAAAATGGAAAAAAGCCCGCTTTGCGGCCCAGAAGGAGAATAGACCATCATAAGGAGGAGTATATAAAGGAGCTTTGGGAGAGGAGGAAAGGCATAGCACAAAAAAATCCTAGAGAGACTTAGAGAGCAGATCCGAGATTTTAGACTGAGGGAACTTAGAACTTAGGTGGTCAGACTAGCAAGGCATGACCTAGGACGTCTGGCCGCCTCCCATTCTACCTTCATCTTGTCCGCAGACTTCTGTTCCTTCGCAAGAATCTAACAATCCCTTTACTCAGAGTTCCGCACATAGAAACCCTAGGCGTTATTCTCGACACGCCCGTTTCTATGACAAACACTCGTACTAGACGAACTCCGCCAGGCAGTTCGATCTCTTGTTTAAACCTTTCTAACTGAACTACGTCCGACTTGATCCTTGAAAGGGGTACGTAGGCAGCCTTTCTCAAGGTCCAGTCCCAACTCTTAACAAAACCCTTTTTGTACGATTTTCGTCTTTTGTTATCTTTCCATATTTTCCGCACCTGTTCGGTCACTTGTCATTGGCTGTCGCAGAGAATCCGGACCTTCAAGGTAAGTTGGGTTAACTTGGCTTTCCTCCGTATTTTACTTATCAAAATCGACAGTGCGAATTTTGGTTCCCACTGTTTGGTGCTAGAAGGAGGGGGGGGGGGACGGATTACTCTTACTCTTACGGCCGCAAAACGCTTGATCAAAGCAATGTCTGGAAATATGAAAGACAAACTCGCAGCTCACATCGACGCTGGTAAAACAACTTCAGCAGTGACTGCTCCTACGACCAACGCTTATGCAAACGGTTATCTAAGATTATCATCTTACGGACAAACATCCCGAGAACGGACCATCCCGACCAAGTTCGGGTCCTATCAACCATGCACCCCTGTCCAAGTTCCTGCAACAAGGTCCTCGGGTCCATGGACACAACCCCCCTCGATTGGGATTATCAAAGAAAGACTTCGGGAAAATTCATAAAAAGACTTGGTAGTGGAGACGAATTCCTGCCTGCCGTATAAAACGGCTATGGTTAGCTTGAACACCAGTTGCCTTAACTATACGGGGAATTGAAATCCTTTCGGAAAAACCAGCGTCACATCAACGGCTTTTTCTAAAGAAAAATCGTAAAAACGTCTACGTCCCAAGACGGCCAAAAAGGGGCCCGAATCGCGGCTAAACGACCCACATAAGATTTTAGAGTAGGATCGAGTAGAGTTTCGGCTGGAAATGTTTTTTAGAATTTCCCGGAAAAATAAAGACTTGTTCACCTGGAAATCGCGGAGAATCCCCAGATTACTCATGAAACAGAAAGCACGACTGATCGGGTTACCAATCAGCGTTTCTAATGCTAAAATTCGATAACATTTTACGGAACACCTTTCGTAAAATAAATTCTCGAAAATATTTCACGAGACAGCTTTTGCATGATTAAACTCGACAACATTTTACAAAACAGTTTCCGTAAAATTAACTCGACAACATTTTGTGAAATAACTCTCGTAAAATAAAAGGTCAACAACGTTCTAAGAAAAAATTCCTTGCTGGGATCATAATGAAATCGATGTCCACAAGTCTCGGAAAAACAATTAAAGAAACCTCGAGAGACTAAGTGTTGATCGAGAAACCTTTAAAAAACCGAGAAAAATAGGCAGGTCCCGCGAGGAAGCACAGTCCCGGGCGGCTAGCACGCCCGTGCTGTCCCTAGGCGCCGGGCGGCTAGCACGCCCGTGCTGTCCCTAGGCGCCGGGCGGCTAGAACGCCCGTGCTGTCCCTAGGCGCCGGGCGGCTAGCACCCCCGTGCCGTCCCTAGGCGCCGGGCGGCTAGCACGCCCGTGCCGTCCCTAGGCGCCGGGCGGCTAGCACGCCCGTGCTGCCTCTAGGCGCCGGGCGGCTAACGTGCCCGTGTTGCGCTGGTCGCCGGGCAACAAAACATTCGTCAAGCACGGCCAATCCTCGTAAAGATTGACCCAAATATTATCCAAACTAATTTTACGAAATAATTTTCGTAAAATTAACTCGACAACATTTTGCTGAATAACTCTCGTTAAATAAAAGCTCGGCAATATTTTACGAAATATCATTCGTGAAGTATAACAAGATCGTAAGCTTCTTAACCTGACCAGTTCGCTCATAGCTTGACGAAACAAGAAGCCCCACTCAAGTGACATCTTGCCATTCGTTTTCACTTGTCTACCCACCTTAGCCTTCTTCGAGTTTCGCCTACTTCTCCTCCCTTTGCTTCAACGATTCTGCAACAATTTTGCACTGTTCCTTCGGGTTTCATCAAAAATTGATTCTCTATTCAGTGTCAGACTTTTCGAAGACCTTTGACAATGAAACATTAGAAGACAAAGAGAAACGGACATGAGGCAATCTCGAGTAATCAATGAGACTAAGGTACGTCCGACTTAGAAAATTTTATCAAGGTTTTAATTTTTTCGTAGGAAAGGAATGGGAACGTCTTGTAAACTGCCGTAAAATTTAGGGAACTTAGAACCTAGGTGGATAGTCTAGCAAGCTAAGTCTTAGGCATTTTCTTCCAGTTTCGTTCTATTGTTCCTTAACTGTCTAGGCAGAACCCGCAAACCGATCTAATCTCTTGAAAAACCGAGAAACGATCGCCGCACATACTTGGCATACTCTTTCCGTTTCCGTGAGACTAATGGCATGACGGTGAGCAACAAAATTAACGAAATAACCTTCGGTAAAACTTCATGAGGAACCCGAAGCAACTTTCGCCAAAAAACGAAATAAAAGCGGAAACATTTCCCGTGTAAACCACGGAAACAAGACTACTTTGACTATCTGCGATTTTCTATCTTCATGAAATCGGTCATCCATTACTTTCGTATAACAAGAACACGTTACACAAAAACAGCATAAGGAAAACCAAGATCGGTCTCATGCAAAACGACATCGCAATACGGAAAATTACGTCCAAGCGGGAAATAACCCAAAACTGAATCCGAACGTGTTCTTCGTCGATTCCTTAAACTTTATTTCCTCGGATAAAATGAAACAATTTTCATGCGACCAAAGGAAACTTTATACGAAGCATCTATCGTATAACTGAAACCTAAAGTGGAAAATTGTTTCAAAAAGCCATCACCCATAACTTGGAAAAATTCGCTATGATTGGCATGTCTATCTCGACGAACTCTATTCGGCCCTCGGCCAACTACGTCTTTCCATAAACGACCATCCCGACCAAGTTCGGGTCCTATCAACCATGCACCCCTGTCCAAGTTCCTGCAACAAGGTCCTCGGGTCCATGGACACAACCCCCCTCGATTGGGATTATCAAAGAAAGACTTCGGGAAAATTCATAAAAAGACTTGGTAGTGGAGACGAATTCCTGCCTGCCGTATAAAACGGCTATGGTTAGCTTGAACACCAGTTGCCTTAACTATACGGGGAATTGAAATCCTTTCGGAAAAACCAGCGTCACATCAACGGCTTTTTCTAAAGAAAAATCGTAAAAACGTCTAAGTCCCAAGACGGCCAAAAAGGGGCCCGAATCGCGGCTAAACGACCCACATAAGATTTTAGAGTAGGATCGAGTAGAGTTTCGGCTGGAAATGTTTTTTAGAATTTCCCGGAAAAATAAAGACTTGTTCACCTGGAAATCGCGGAGAATCCCCAGATTACTCATGAAACAGAAAGCACGACTGATCGGGTTACCAATCAGCGTTTCTAATGCTAAAATTCGATAACATTTTACGGAACACCTTTCGTAAAATAAATTCTCGAAAATATTTCACGAGACAGCTTTTGCATGATTAAACTCGACAACATTTTACAAAACAGTTTCCGTAAAATTAACTCGACAACATTTTGTGAAATAACTCTCGTAAAATAAAAGGTCAACAACGTTCTAAGAAAAAATTCCTTGCTGGGATCATAATGAAATCGATGTCCACAAGTCTCGGAAAAACAATTAAAGAAACCTCGAGAGACTAAGTGTTGATCGAGAAACCTTTAAAAAACCGAGAAAAATAGGCAGGTCCCGCGAGGAAGCACAGTCCCGGGCGGCTAGCACGCCCGTGCTGTCCCTAGGCGCCGGGCGGCTAGCACGCCCGTGCTGTCCCTAGGCGCCGGGCGGCTAGAACGCCCGTGCTGTCCCTAGGCGCCGGGCGGCTAGCACCCCCGTGCCGTCCCTAGGCGCCGGGCGGCTAGCACGCCCGTGCCGTCCCTAGGCGCCGGGCGGCTAGCACGCCCGTGCTGCCTCTAGGCGCCGGGCGGCTAACGTGCCCGTGTTGCGCTGGTCGCCGGGCAACAAAACATTCGTCAAGCACGGCCAATCCTCGTAAAGATTGACCCATATATTATCCAAACTAATTTTACGAAACAATTTTCGTAAAATTAACTCGACAACATTTTGCTGAATAACTCTCGTTAAATAAAAGCTCGGCAATATTTTACGAAATATCATTCGTGAAGTATAACAAGATCGTAAGCTTCTTAACCTGACCAGTTCGCTCATAGCTTGACGAAACAAGAAGCCCCACTCAAGTGACATCTTGCCATTCGTTTTCACTTGTCTACCCACCTTAGCCTTCTTCGAGTTTCGCCTACTTCTCCTCCCTTTGCTTCAACGATTCTGCAACAATTCTGCACTGTTCCTTCGGGTTTCATCAAAAATTGATTCTCTATTCAGTGTCAGACTTTTCGAAGACCTTTGACAATGAAACATTAGAAGACAAAGAGAAACGGACATGAGGCAATCTCGAGTAATCAATGAGACTAAGGTACGTCCGACTTAGAAAATTTTATCAAGGTTTTAATTTTTTCGTAGGAAAGGAATGGGAACGTCTTGTAAACTGCCGTAAAATTTAGGGAACTTAGAACCTAGGTGGATAGTCTAGCAAGCTAAGTCTTAGGCATTTTCTTCCAGTTTCGTTCTATTGTTCCTTAACTGTCTAGGCAGAACCCGCAAACCGATCTAATCTCTTGAAAAACCGAGAAACGATCGCCGCACATACTTGGCATACTCTTTCCGTTTCCGTGAGACTAATGGCATGACGGTGAGCAACAAAATTAACGAAATAACCTTCGGTAAAACTTCATGAGGAACCCGAAGCAACTTTCGCCAAAAAACGAAATAAAAGCGGAAACATTTCCCGTGTAAACAACGGAAACAAGACTACTTTGACTATCTGCGATTTTCTATCTTCATGAAATCGGTCATCCATTACTTTCGTATAACAAGAACACGTTACACAAAAACAGCATAAGGAAAACCAAGATCGGTCTCATGCAAAACGACATCGCAATACGGAAAATTACGTCCAAGCGGGAAATAACCCAAAACTGAATCCGAACGTGTTCTTCGTCGATTCCTTAAACTTTATTTCCTCGGATAAAATGAAACAATTTTCATGCGACCAAAGGAAACTTTATACGAAGCATCTATCGTATAACTGAAACCTAAAGTGGAAAATTGTTTCAAAAAGCCATCACCCATAACTTGGAAAAATTCGCTATGATTGGCATGTCTATCTCGACGAACTCTATTCGGCCCTCGGCCAACTACGTCTTTCCATAAAGCCCGTACCTGAATTCGGCATCACCATTATGGACAATCGTGAACCAATATGACCTTAATGCGAAAGGATCGCGGTCTTATCGTTTACCAACTCCTTGGTTAAACGGCTGAACACAACCTTCACGCCAAGACAAAACAGCTGAACGATCGCCGCTCCAATCACTTAAGGGCCAAACGATAATCCACGATTTTTCATAAAACGCCAAGTGACCATTACGCGAGCAACTCTGTCGCATAGCCCAAAAGCGGAAATCATGCGATAAATTTCTCGTAATAAAATCAGTCCTAACAGCCATACGGTTAACGGAAAAATTTGAACTTAACATAGACTGATTAAGTTCTATACGCCCCGTAAACAAAGCGTGAAAAGAAACACTCGTGACAAAGCTCCAAGAGTTATACGAGACGTCCTTAAAATCCCGGAAGGCCAACACTTCGCAAAGCAAAGCGAAGGTAGACGCTTCTCCCTGGGTCAAATATACGCGACCTCTGGTCCTAATTCCTCGATCAAAATTTTACAACTTGCACGTCCAAACTGAAACAACAGTTTCTAACTGCGGACATTCGCAAAACATCTCCAAGCCCGTGAACGTTTGAAATGCGGCACAAGGGAAAATTAACTCGTAAACATTTGAAATGTGTATGCTTGTATAATCCTACGTTTTTTGAAGAAACCGTATTTTTGAAACTCTTCGCAAGCAAACTCGCCAATCGCTAAACGGCCTCGACAATGGATCCAGTATCCACCAAATAAATCATAAACTATCGCCCGGAAACATTCCGCGATTTCTAAAAGCCCATAGTCCTTTATGGCATAAGAAAAACAAACTTCAAAGCACTGCAAGACGTCGCTTCGTGCCTGAACATTCGTTTTTTCGATTAAAACCTTCATACGCCTTCTAAACGGCATCATATCGTTGTTGCTGATCACAACAAACGAACTCTAACGTCCTAAACAGACAAGCCACCTAAGGGTAGGCTCTTTTACATCCGACAAGGATCCCATAGCGCGCTATACAAAAAATCCAAATTTGGTTCAGCACTTCGTAAAGGAAGTAGCTCGATTCGTGCCCAGACAAATCATATAAGCCGATACCACTTCGCGGATTTTAAAACGGTACGAATCAGGTTAAAATCACAAACAGGCAAAATGAAAGCCGATTTGTCTTCGCACAGCCTCAGTCTGAGAGTAAACCTAGGTCTTGCCCTAAACCCAGCCTTGCTGGTATCTTAACATCACATAGGAAAAGCGTCAACGACGCGAGATCCCAAAACTTGTCTCTTCACTCAAGTCTGTACGTTTCCACGAATTTTCGCGTAAATCGTAAACCGCAGGAAAATCTCGCTTTGTACAAACGACGGATACGGTGATCATCAGGGAGGCAGAAATGAGACGACAACTCACACCCTGCCCCTCTAACTTCGACAAACGGAAGTTCTAAACGAAAAATATTTTATAAACGCATACCGCGAGTTCAATACAATGCCTTAAAAAGGGCAGGGATTCAAAGCCACCAACGGCCAGTCCCAAAATCATACATAATGGCCAACCAACGGCCGAAATACAATCAAAATAAAAATCCCCTCAGGGATTGATCAACCTAGGCGTCCTTCGGAACACCGTCTTCATTCTCCGACTCACCCGAAGCAGGAACAGCCTTGCCATCGCCCTCGCCGGTCTCCTCACCGCCCTTGTCTTCAACGATTCCAGCATCCTGGACCTCTGGAACTTCCGAACTCAGAACCAGGGTACCCGAGGATGATGGGCCGGCAAGCTCCGTCGCAGTGCAAGCTCCCATCTCCTCGAAGCGCTGAATCCGCCTCTTAAGACGTCGAACTTCCGAGGACTTGCTCTTCTTCTCCTCCTTCGCCTTGAGCAGCGAGCTCACAGTCATTCCCAGATCACGCTCGAGATTGCTGATCCTAGCTTCGAGCGTCGATGTCTGGGCAGCATGAGTGCTCTCAATCGATTGAAGCACAGCCTCGGTGCGCTTCAAAGTTTCCCACGACGAATCCAGCTCCTTGGACAAACGTGTGACCTCCAGTCCGCAATCGCCAAGCATCCCGTCGATCAAGGACACAAACTGATCACACAAGAGAAGGTAAGAATCAAGAAGTCAACAAAAAAAGAGGGATTTCACGAAATACCTTGGAGCGATGTTGCGATAGGTTCGCCGAAACCTCGCCTTCCTCGCCCTTAGTACACCTCTTGAACTTCCCATCGATAGCGGAACAGCGTTGGACGCAGGAAGTCCCAAGACGATCTCCCTCTTCTTTTTTGGACGAGGAGGCATGACTTCCACCGCATCCTCCAGAACCACTATCGGCGCGAAAGGGGAGCCCTCAGAGCGGGCCAGGACATCGGGTGCTTGCTCCGGAACGATAATTTCTCCAGCAGGCAAAGGAACATCGGATCCAGGGGCTGGAATCATAGAGATCGGGACTGGAGTAACATCGGATCCAAGAGCCAGAGCCGCAGAATCCAGAGTTAAAGCGACATCGGATCCAAGAGTCGGAGCCACAGAAGTCGGAACGGAAGTAGCACTAGGACCTGCCACGCTAGACTCCATCTCGGCACGGCGTAGCTCCATCTTGTCCTGAAAAGAACTGAACCCCTCGACGAATGTCTGCGTAAGGGCAGGAGCATCCTGCGCCAGCGAGGCTTGGTTAGCTTCACTCATTTCGACATCGGAATCTTTCTTTTCATTTAGAGAGGAAGCCATATTTTCTGAAAGTTTAGAAGAGAAGAGTGAGTGAGAAATGAGAGGGGGATGGGGTACTACTTATAAGAAATCAAAGGTGGTAGAATTTTTCGGAATAAAATATTCATAGCCGAAAATTTCGATTTCCAAACTTGAGATCTTCCGCACGCAAAATCGCTCCCGCATCTTGAATGCTGGGAGGCTAACTGTTGGGGTTAAAAATGGTTATCTCGAAATCAACGTCTAAGTCTATTTGTCATAAGAAAAACCCTCCGAATAACGAACACAAACACCCGTAAACCAAAGGAACCGAGCAGCCGACCCCGGCCTTGGCCATAGCCGCCGGGCGGCTAGCCCCTGTGCTGGCCGTAGCCGCCGGCGCCTAGCGCCCGTGCTGGCCGTGGCCGCCGGGCGGGTAGCCCCCGTGCTGGCCGTAGCCGCCGGCGGCTAGCGCTCGTGCTGGCCGTGGCCACCAGGCGGCTAGCCCCCGTGCTGGCCGTCGCCGCCGGCGGCTAGCGCCCGTGCTGGCCGTGGCCGCCGGGCGGCTAGCCCCCGTGCTGGCCGTAGCCGCCGGCGGCTTGCGCCCGTGCTGGCCGTGGCCGCCGGGCGGCTAGCCCCGTGCTGGATCGGATCTTCGGGCGACAATCTTTGGTGCACTAGTCCCAGGCCCAGGCCGTCAGAAGTCTGTACTTTGAGTCTTTCCCAAGTCCTCGCGGAACGAATCATTGAGATTCCGTGTACGAAACTCCCATTCTTACTCCAATCTAAGATCGTCGGAAACACTTCGGAAACTCGTAAAATATCAACGGGACGGAAGATCTTAAGTTGTTTATACGAAACGATGATGGTTATCTAAGACACCACACATCTCAACTCTACGAAGGATTCAAGATCTTCCGAAGAAATCGTAGAAAACAACGGAAGTCCTGGAAATGGCCCGAAAGGGACCAAACGCGATCGGACAGTCCGCACACGATTATCTAACATAGATACGACGATTTACATTTATCTTTACACGACAAGACAAATGCTAAATTTCCGGAAGGATAAATGTCAAGTTTCCCAAAGATAAATGTCAAGTTTCCCGATAAACATGAAGGCCGACGAAAATGGAAAAAAGCCCGCTTTGCGGCCCAGAAGGAGAATAGACCGTCATAAGGAGGAGTATATAAAGGAGCTTTGGGAAAGGAGGAAAGGCAGAGCACAAAAAATCCTACAGAGACTTAGAGAGCAGATCCGAGATTTTAGACTGAGGGAATTTAGAACTTAGGTGGTCAGACTAGGAAGGCATGACCTAGGACGTCTGGCCGCCTCCCGTTCTACCTTCAACTTGTCCGCAGACTTCTGTTCCTTCGCAAGAATCTAACAATCCCTTTACTCAGAGTTCCGCACATAGAAACCCTAGGCGTTATTCTCGACACGTCCGTTTCTATGACAAACGCTCGTACTAGACGAACTCCGCCAGGCAGTTCGATCTCTTGTTCAAACCTCTCTAACTGAACTACGTCCGACTTGATCCTCGAAAGGGGTACGTAGGCAGCCTTTCTCAAGGTCCAGTCCCAACTCTTAACAAAACCCGTTTTGTACGATTTTCGTCTTTTGTTATCTTTCTATATTTTCCGCACCTGTTCGGTCACTTGTCGTTGGCTGTCGCAGAGAATCCGGACCTTCAGGAAAAGTTGGGTTAACTTGGCTTTCCTCCGTATTTTACTTATCAAAATCGACCGTGCGAATTTCGGTTCCCACAAGGGATTAACCTCAACTATAGACTGTTGAGTTGTATTCTCATTATCCTGATGAACCCTAATGCTTATTCTAGAGTAGCTAACTAGAATATGATCTTGGAAGTGATTTAATCCATAAATCGTTCTCCTGACATCATCTTGCATAAGCTAAGATCCTCTAGGGATAAGCGAGAGCCGGTCTATGATCTTGGTGAACACATATTCGATTCGATCTAGAGCTATATCGATCGATACTCAAATAGAGTAATCGATCGACGACACACATATCGATCGATACAAGCTGTCAAACATCGATCGATATTGTTGGCAGACAGATCAATAGACTAGTCTAGTAACGACAGTTATTAGGCAAATCTAAATAGTCGAAGTTCTTTAGTATATGCAAGCAACTCATTAAAACATCTATAGCATTATAATCCTGAATTAACTGAATAGTAACCTTGAATCTAACTACTTTCTCTTAATACCTACAACTCTAAATCATTCTCTTGAGCAACTAGACATTGCTCACAACTTCAATTTACATTTAAACCATTTCAACCTAGCTTAGTCACTAAGGATTAGTATCTTTTGTGTTCCTTCGCTCCCCGTGAAATCGATCCCTAAGTACTACATCTGAACCTCTTATTTGAGAGAGTAATTCACTCCTAGGGTAATTTGAGTGAGATCAACGTCATAGCGACTGGCGCCCGGCGACACCCCGCACGTCACGGGGCCTGGAGCCTGGGTGACAGGCTACACGTCATGGTGCCTGGCGCCCGGTGATGGACCCTAAGATCGGATGGGACTCGACTGGATCTGTTGGATATGAACTCCGGAAGTGGAGAACTGTTGGATCGGAGGGTCGCACAAGGGAGGCGGAAGGCCCTTGATATTCCCGTCTTCAATGGTGCTTGATAAGACTCACAAGACCACCAAGGAAGAGAGTTCGCACCGGTTGCTTGATATGACTCACAAGACCAACTTGTTTGAAAGGTGTTTGTTTCTTGGATATGACTCACCAAGATCAGATACAAGTTCTAAAGAGAACAACGAGTTTTAACTCAATCAAAGGGGAAAACAATCTGATTTTATTCATAAGAGAAGGCACTTATTTATAGTGCAAAGAGAATACATAAGGTCTCAAAGACTTAGAAGTTTGAAAGGCTAAAATAATTAAAGACATTTGATTGAGAAAAAGAATATTCTTTAGATTTCCGCAAACTTGTTAAAGTGACCCTTCGGCTGGTGTCCAGGTTCATCCGAACCTAAGGCAGTGCGGCGGTAAGGAGCAGTACGGTCGCCGGATGGTCTTACTGTTCCATCATGTTCGTTTCCTGAACCAGACTGGTCCAAGTACGTCCCAAACAATCTGAAAGGTGAAGAATCTGGCCCTTAGAGAGAATCGGATGATCAAAATTCATGAACTGATCAAATGGTCCTATCAGTTCATCAGTTCGTTCGGCAGTCCGTTCATCAGTACGATCGGTATGTCCCAGACGGCCGAGAAGAGAGAAGTCACGGTCGGATTCTTGATTGGTACGTCCAAAGTCGATTCTGGCTCGATCGATGGTCTTAGAATGACGAGTTGGTCGGCAAAGAGAAGGTCCAGTTCGGTCTTCAGGACGTGGATCTAGTCTGAGCTCCTTTCCGGACGTCCGCGGGTCAATCCTATATACAACCCGGTCATGCTGAGCGGTACGGTCGATTTGGTGAACCTCAGTTGAACTGTCCTGATAATCCTGCTGGTCTGATCCCACGGACTGATCCATGGACTGAGGCACATCACCCGGCGACAGCCTGCACGTCACGGGGCCTGGCGCCCGGGCGACGGGGTACACGTCATGGCGCCTGGCGCCCGGCGACAGCCCGCACGTCACGGGGCCTGGCGCCCGGGCGACGGGCTACACGTCATGGTGCCTGGCGCCCGGCGACAGCCCGCACGTCACGGGGCCTGGCGCCCGGGGGACAGGGTACAAATCATGGCGCCTGGCGCCCGGCGACAGCCCACACGTCACGGGGCCTGGCACCCGGGCGACAGGCTAGACGTCATGGCGCCTGGCGCGCGGCAACAGCCCGCACGTCACGGGGCCTGGCGCCCGGGCGACGGCCTACACGTCATGGCGCCTGGCGCCCAGCGGCAGCCTGCACGTCACGGGGCCTGGCGCCCGGGCGATGGGAAATAAGTCATGGTGCCTGGCGCCCGGCGACAGCCCGCACGTCATGGGGCCTTGCGCCTGGGCGACAGGCCGCAGAGCCCACGTCCCGATGTCTCCTTATTCTAAGACACCTCGAGACTCATTTTTCGAAATGATCGAGAGAAATTTTCGGAAGAATCGCGGAAGGATTTCCGCTCATCATATAAGACAACTACGGTTATATTGGGAAACATCAACACATCTCGCCTATACGAGAGATTTCTTTGAAAGGAAAGAATATTAGAGTTGGAAAGACTTCCGAAGAAGGCTAAGTATCTACAAAGGGCCCGTCCAAGATTCTTTTATGAGTAAAGCCCAAGGCAAGAATAACGAATTTATCCTTGAGGATAAATGTCAAGTTTCCTAAAGATATACACGAAAATATTCCAAGATAAATGTCAAGTTTCCCGATAACTGCCAGGATGAGCGGAAATGGAAAAAGCCCGATTCGCGGAAGATTCCGCCCAAAGGAAGGAT
Source organism: Hirschfeldia incana (assembly GCA_026261945.1). Classification (NCBI taxonomy): domain Eukaryota; kingdom Viridiplantae; phylum Streptophyta; class Magnoliopsida; order Brassicales; family Brassicaceae; genus Hirschfeldia; species Hirschfeldia incana. The sequence continues at coordinate 123,666 of JABCMI010000128.1, read as the reverse complement.
AAACCGACATAGGAGGAGTATATAAGGAGGACTTAGGGCGTGGAGCAAAGAGAGAGCAATTCATACAGCAAATATAGCGTTAGAGTAACTTAGGCATTTTTTTCCGTTTTTACAAGCGAGCTGCGACTCAATTAGGTTAGAATCAGGCCGCCGGACTAGCCAGCCGACTGACAGCTCTTGGAGCCGATCTCTTACCTGTTGTTCACGCTTAAACGCGAATTCAGAAATAAGATCTTTTGCTCTACTTTCTGTTCTTATTATTTCATACGAAACCTTCTTTTTTCATTATATTGACTGTATTGTGCATGGCCCAGCAGATATCCGAGACCTTCAGGGGAAGTTAGGTTTACTTGACTTTCCTCCGATTTAACAAAACTCGACGGTGTGAATCTTGGTTCTCACAGTTTGGCGCTAGAAGGAGGGGGGTTACGGATCTATCTATCTCGCAACTACGCATGTAAGACCCGATCCCGGCCGAGTAGGCCGCGGTCGATGTGGGAACCGAAATTCGCACTGTCGATTTTGATTAAGTAAATACGGAGGAAAGCCAAGTTAACCCGACTTTCCCTGAAGGCCCGGATTCTCTGCGACAGCCAACGACAAGTGACCAAACAAGTGCGGAAGATGTGGAAAGATAACAAAAGACGAAAATTGTACAAAAAGGGTTTTGTTAAGAGTTGGGACTGGACCTTGAGAAAGGCTGCCTACGTACCCCTTTCGAGGATCAAGTCGGACGTAGTTCAGTTAGAAAGATTTGAACAAGAGATCGAACTGCCTGGCGGAGTTCGTCTAGTACGAGCGTTTGTCATAGAAACAGGCGTGTCGAGAATAACGCCAAGGGTTTCTATGTGCGGAACTCGGAGTAAAGGGATTGTTAGATCCTTCCGCGAGAAACAAGAGTCTGCGGACAAGATGAAAATAGAATGAGAGGCGGCCGGACGTTCTAGGTCTTGCCTTGCTAGTCTACCGCCTAAATTCTATGTTCGTAAGCTAACAGGAGCTCTCTAGGTCTCCAATCTCGGATTTGCTTTCTCTCTAGGAATTTTGCTCTGCCTTTCCTTCTCTCCCTAAGCTCCTTTATATACTCCTTCCTATGACGGTCTATTCTCCTTCTGGGCCGCAAGGCGGGCTTTTTCCATTTTCGTCGACCTTCATGTTTATCTTCGGGAAACTTGACATTTATCCTTCCGGAAATTTAGGATTTATCTTGTCGCGTAAATCGTTGTACATATCCTAGATAATCGTAAATGGGTTGTCCGATCGCGTTTGGTCCCTTTCGGGCCGTCTCTAGGACTTCCGCTGTTTTTTACGATTTCTTCGGAAGATCTTCATTCCTTCGTAGAGTTGAGATGAGTGATGTCTTAGGATAACCATCACTGTTTCGTACGAAGAATTTAAGATCTTCCTTTCCGTTGATACCTTACGAGTTTCCGAAGTGTTTCCGACGATCTTAGTTTGGAGTAAGGACGAGAGTTTTGTACGCGGAATCTCAATGATTCATTCCGCGAGGACTCGGGAAAGATTCAAAGTACAGACTTCTGACGGCCGGGGCCTGGGACTTGTGCACGGAAGATTGTCGCTCGAAGACCCGAGCCAGCACGGGCGCTAGGCGCCCGGCGCCTACGGACAGCACGGGCGCTAGGCACCCGGCGCCTAGAGACAGCACGGGCGCTAGGCGCCCGGCGCCTAGAGGCAGCACGGACGCTAGGCGCCCGGCGCCTAGAGGCAGCACGGGCGCTAGGCGCCCGGCGCCTAGAGGCAGCACGGGCGCTAGGCGCCCGGCGCCTAGAGGCAGCACGGGCGCTAGGCGCCCGGCGCCTAGAGGCAGAACGGGCGCTAGGCGCCCGGCGCCTAGAGGCAGCACGGGCGCTAGGCGCCCGGCGCCTAGAGGCAGCACGGGCGCTAGGCGCCCGGCGCCTAGAGGCAGCACGGGCGCTAGGCGCCCGGCGCCTAGAGGCATCACGTGCGTCTCGGCGAGGGCTTCGATTTGATATCTTACTCGTTTTCTGGGTCCTCACGGTTTGAGAGAACGAGCTCTTTGAAGTTTCCCGGCAGCTAGGACCATCACGGGCGGCTAGGACCAGCACGGGCGCTAGGCGCCTGGCGCCTAGAGGCAGCACGGGCGCTAGGCGCCCGGCGCCTATAGGCAGCACGGGCGCTAGGCGCCCGGCGCCTAGAGGCAGCACGGGCGCTAGGCGCCCGGCGCCTAGAGGCAGCACGGGCGCTAGGCGCCCGGCGCCTAGAGGCAGCACGGGCGCTAGGCGCCCGGCGCCTAGTGGCATCACGTGCGTCTCGGCGAGGGCTTCGATTTGATATCTTACTCGTTTTCTGGGTCCTCACGGTTTGAGAGAACGAGCTCTTTGAAGTTTCCCGGCAGCTAGGACCATCACGGGCGGCTAGGACCAGCACGCGCGCTAGGCGCCCGGCGCCTAGAGGCAGCACGGGCGCTAGGCGCCCGGCGCCTAGAGGCAGCACGGGCGCTAGGCGCCCGGCGCCTAGAGGCAGCACGGGCGCTAGGCGCCCGGCGCCTAGAGGCAGCACGGGCGCTAGGCGCCCGGCGCCTAGAGGCAGCACGGGCGCTAGGCGCCCGGCGCCTAGAGGCAGCACGGGCGCTAGGCGCCCGGCGCCTAGAGGCAGCACGGGCGCTAGGCGCCCGGCGCCTAGTGGCATCACGTGCGTCTCGGCGAGGGCTTCGATTTGATATCTTACTCGTTTTCTGGGTCCTCACGGTTTGAGAGAACGGGCTCTTTGAAGTTTCAAGGCGGATTCTTTGTCGTTCGGCCTGTCCAAACTTAGATTACTTCCCGTTTCTTCTGTATACTTTCGTATGGTCGTGTCATCTTAGCTACGGACCTAATGTCTCTCGGTTCTTCTTGATTGTATCATCGAAGTTTTACGACTAAATCTTATTTGGTTTTCTCGTAAAGTTTATCGTGTAAATCAAGAACGATCGACTTTAACATAGGTTCTTTAAGCTATACGACTTGTCTTGCTTTCGACGCTTGTTTTATGGAAAGTCCGCGCATGATAAATAGTTTTAGCCGTTGATTTCGAGAGAACCGTTTTTGACCCCAACAGTCGACGCCTCACGTCGCTCGGTCCATGTCCGGACCGAACGTCTAAAAATTTATCATTTATTTACAACATCGCCCATAGGCGAGTGCTAACTCAGATTTTAGCTGAAGACTATCTTAGTCACTTCCTAGCTTTAGATCAATCAGTTCATACACAACGGAATATTATCTACCAACCATTGGTATAAAACCAATCTAATACTTGTCTGGTCAGATCACCTCAGCTACTGGTTAGTATACACAACTGCCAGCTAGCTCCAAGGTTGATCCTGAACCTAGACCAAGTCATATAATCAGAGGTTCCATTCCCCTAAGCCATTCAATCAAGATCTAAGCAGCATTTGTTGGGGTCAAAAACGGTTATCTCAAATCAACGGCTAAGACTATTTGTCGTACGAAAAATCCTCCGAAGAATGCACACGAACACCCGCAAACTGAAGGAAACAAGCAGACCGCAGCCTGCCCCTAGGCGCCGGGCGCCTAGCGCCCGTGCTGCCTCTAGGCGCCGGGCGCCTAGCGCCCGTGCTGCCTCTAGGCGCCGGGCGCCTAGCGCCCGAGCTGCCTCTAGGCGCCGGGCGCCTAGCGCCCGTGCTGCCTCTAGGCGCCGGGCGCCTAGCGCCCGTGCTGCCTCTAGGCGCCGGGCGCCTAGCGCCCGAAGCTGCCTCTAGGCGCCGGGCGCCTAGCGCCCGTGCTGCCTCTAGGCGCCGGGGCAAAATTATCAGCGGAAGCCGGGCGCCTAGAGGCAGCTTCGGGCGCTAGGCGCCCGTGCTGCCTCAAGAAGCGCTTAGAAGCCAAGAAAGGACGATGGGCGGAAGAACTCGAAGGAGTCCTTTGGTCTCATCGAACCACTCCAAGACGAGCAACGGGGGAAACTCCCTTCGCTCTCGTTTACGGAGCAGAATGCATGATTCCGGCGGAAGTCGAATTCCCCGGTGTACGGGGGAGGTTTCTTCCCGAACGGGAAGACCTGAACAACGCCATGCTGCTGGATAATCTTGATCTCGTCAACGAGCGTCGCGACCAAGCCCTCATCCGGATTCAAAATTATCAGCAAGCCGCCGCAAAATACTACAACACGAACGTACGCCATCGCAGATTCAAAGAAGGTGATCTGGTTTTACGTAAAGTCTTCCAAAACACTGCCGAACGAAACGCAGGAAAACTGGGAGCGAACTGGGAAGGACCATACAAAATCATAAAAGTCGTCCGACCAGGTTCGTATCAAATCGCAAACATGCAAGACGTAAAAATCCCGAGAACTTGGAATGCGATGCATCTTAAGAAATACTACCACTAGAACGTAAAACGTGGATAACAGAACTACGAGGTGGCTTGATCCTCGAAAGAGGTACGTAGGCAACCCGTCAACCGGCGGGTTCAGCTATCCCCCCGATTTAAAAGGGGGGGAGTGGGGTGCGTGCACTCGTACACTCCCACAATTTTCGGAAAAAACCTAACTTTCGAAAACTTTCCACAATCAAATCGCTTAACAGCCTCAACAACGGATCCAGTATCCACTAAATACATCATAAATTACCACCCGGAAACGCTCCGCGATTCCTAAAAGCCCATAGTCCTTTATGGCATAAGAAAAACAAACTTCAAAGCACTGCGAGACGTCGCTTTGTGCCTGAACATTCGTTTTTTCGAATAAAACCTTCATACGCCTTCTAAACGGCATCATATCGTTGTTGCTGATCACAACAAACGAACTCTAACGTCCTAAACAGACAAGCCACCTAAGGGTAGGCTCTTTTACATCCGACAAGGATCCCATAGCGCGCTATACAAAAACTCCAAATTTGGTTCAGCACTTCGTAAAGGAAGTAGCTCGATTCGTGCCCAGACAAATCATATAAGCCGATACCACTTCGCGGATTTTAAAACGGTACGAATCAGGTTAAAATCACAAACAGGCAAAACGAAAGCCGATTTGTCATCGCACAGCCTTAGTCTGAGAGTAAACCTAGGTCTTGCCCTAAACCCAGCCTTGCTGGTATCCTAACATCTCACAGGCAAAGCGTCAACGACGCGAGATCCCAAAACTTGTCTCTTCACTCGAGTCTGTGCGTTTCCACGAATTTTCGCGTAAGTCGTAAACCGCAGGAAAATCTCGCTTTGTACAAGCAACAGATTCGGTGATCATCAGGGAGGCAGGGATGAGACGACAACTCATATCCTGCCCCTCTAACTTCGACAAACAGAAGTTCTAAACACAAAATATTTCTTAAACGCAAACAGCAAGTTCATTACAATGCCCTAAAAGGGCAGGGATTCAAAGCCACCAACGGCCAGTCCCGAAATCATACATAATGGCCAACCAACGGCCGAAATACAATCAAAATAAAAATCCCTTCAAGGGATTGATCGACCTAGGCGTCCTCCGGAACGCCACCTTCGTCCTCCGACTCACCCGAAGCAAGAGCAGCCTCGCCATCGCCCGCACCGACCTCCTCGCCGCCTTTGTCCGTGACGAGTCCGGCACCCTGGACCTCTGGAATCTCCGAGTCCGGAACCAGGGCCGCCGAGGATGATGGGTCTGTAAGCTCCGTCGTAGTGCAGGCTCCCGTCTCCTCGAAGCGCTGAATCCTCCTCCTGAGACGTCGGACCTCCGAGGACTTGCTCTTCTTTTCCTCCTTCGCCTTGAGCAGCGAGCTCACAGTCTTTCCCAAGTCACGTTCGAGATCGCTGATCCTAGCTTCGAGTGTCGATGTCTGGGCGGCATGAGTACTCTCGATCGATTGAAGCACAGCCTCGGTACGCTTCAAGGCCTCTCGCGACGAATCCAGCTCCTGGGACAAACGTGTGACCTCCAATCCGCAATCTCCAAGCATCCCGTCGATCAACGACACAAACTGATCGCACGAAAGAAATGTGAGAATCCAAAGAGTCAGTGAAAGAAAAGGGGGTCTCACGAAAAAACCTTAGAGCGGTGGTGCTATAGTTTTGCCGAAACTTCTCCTTCCTCACTCTTGGCACACCTTTTCCTCTTCACTGATCCGGTAGCTCCAGCTCTCGAACGTCCCTTCGATGGTGGGACAGCACTGGATGCGGGAAGTCCTAGAACGATCTCCCTCTTCTTTTCTGGAGGGGGAGGCATGACTTCCACCGCATCCTCTAAAACCAGTATCGGCGCCAAAGAAGAGCCTTCTGGGCGAGCCCGGACGACGGGCGCTTGCTCCGGAACAACAGTTTCTCCGGCAAGTAGAGGGATATCGGGTTCAGGAGCCGGAATCGTAGAGATTGAAGCTGGAGCGACAGCATTCTCAGGAACCGAAACCGTGGAATCTGGAGCTAAAACAATGTCGGGTCCAGGAGTCGGAACGGAAGAAGCACTAGGACCGGCCACGCTGGACTCCATCAAGGCACGGCGTCGCTCCATCTTCTCCTGAAAAGAACTGAACCCCTCGACAAACGTCTGCGTAAGGGCAGGAACCTCTCGCGCCGGCGAGGCTTGGTTGGCCTCGCTCATTTCGACGTCGGAATCTTTCTTTTCGTTTAGAGAGGAAGCCATACTTTCTAAGAATAGAGAAGGGGAAGGTGGGTGAGAAATGAGAGGGGGTGGAGTGCTAGTTATAAGAAATCAAAGGATAGTGGGATTTTTCAGAATAAAATATTCATAGTCGAAAATTTCGATTTTCCAAACATAAGATCTTCCGCGCGCAAAATCGCTCTCGCGTCTTCCACGCTGGAGGGCTAACTGTTGGGGTCAAAAACGGTTATCTCGAAATCAATGGCTAAGACTATTTGTCGTACGAAAAATCCTCCGAAGAATGCACACGAACACCCGCAAACTGAAGGAAACAAGCAGACCGCAGCCTGCCCCTAGGCGCCGGGCGCCTAGCGCCCGTGCTGCCTCTAGGCGCCGGGCGCCTAGCGCCCATGCTGCCTCTAGGCGCCGGGCACCTAGCGCCCGAGCTGCCTCTAGGCGCCGGGAGCCTAGCGCCCGTGCTGCCTCTAGGCGCCGGGCGCCTAGCGCCCGTGCTGCCTCTAGGCGCCGGGCGCCTAGCGCCCGTGCTGCCTCTAGGCGCCGGGCGCCTAGCGCCCGAAGCTGCCTCTAGGCGCCGGGCGCCTAGCGCCCGTGCTGCCTCTAGGCGCCGGGCGCCTAGCGCCCGTGCTGCCTCTAGGCGCCGGGCGCCTAGCGCCCGTGCTGCCTCTAGGTGCCGTGCGCCTAGCGCCCGTGCTGCCTCTAGGCGCCGGGCGCCTAGCGCCCGAAGCTGCCTTTAGGCGCCGGGCGCCTGGCGCCTAGCGCCCTTGCTGCCTCTAGGCGCCGGGCGCCTAGCGCCCGTGCTGCCTCTAGGCGCCGGGCGCCTAGCGCCCGTGCTGCCTCTAGGCGCCGGGCGCCTAGCGCCCGTGCTGCCTCTAGGCGCCGGGCGCCTAGCGCCCGTGCTGCCTCTAGGCGCCGGGCGCCTAGCGCCCGAAGCTGCCTCTAGGCGCCGGGCGCCTAGCGCCCGTGCTGCCTCTGGGCGCCGGGCGCCTAGCGCCCGTGCTGCCTCTGGGCGCCGGGCGCCTAGCGCCCGTGCTGCCTCTAGGCGCCGGGCGCCTAGCGCCCGTGCTGCCTCTAGGCGCCGGGCGCCTAGCGCCCGTGCTGCCTCTAGGCGCCGGGCGCCTAGCGCCCGAAGCTGCCTCTAGGCGCCGGGCGCCTAGCGCCCGTGCTGCCTCTAGGCGCCGGGCGCCTAGCGCCCGTGCTGCCTCTAGGCGCCGGGCGCCTAGCGCCCGTGCTGCCTCTAGGCGCCGGGCGCCTAGCGCCCGTGCTGCCTCTAGGTGCCGGGCGCCTAGCGCCCGTGCTTCCTCTAGGCGCCGGGCGCCTAGCGCCCGTGCTGCCTCTAGGCGCCGGGCGCCTAGCGCCCGTGCTGCCTCTAGGCGCCGGGCGCCTAGCGCCCGTGCTGCCTCTAGGCGCCGGGCGCCTAGCGCCCGTGCTGCCTCTAGGCGTCGGGCGCCTAGCGCCCGTGCTGCCTCTAGGCGCCGGGCGCCTAGCGCCCGTGCTGCCTCGGGTCCTCGAGCGACAATCTTCTGTGCACGAGTTCCTGGCCCCGACCGTCAGTAATCTGCGCCTTGAGTCCTTCCCAAGTCCTCGCGGAATGAATCATTGGGATTCCGCATACAAAACTCCCGTTCTTACTCTGAATTAAAAACCGTCGGAAACACTTCGGAAACTCGTAAGATATCAACGGAAAGGAAGATCTTAAATCATTCATACGAAACGATGATGGTTATCTAAGACACCACGCATCTCAACTCTACGAAGGATTGAAGATCTTCCGAAGAAATCGTAGAAAACAGCGGAAGTCCTCGAAACGGCCCGAAAGGGACCAAACACGATCGGACAACCCATTTACGATTATCTAGGATAGGAACGGCGATTTACGCAACAAGATAAATCCTAAGTTTCCGGAAGGATAAATGTCAAGTTTCCCGAAGATAAACATGAAGGTCGACGAAAATGGAAAAAGCCCGCTTTGCGGCCCAGAAGGAGAATAGACCGTCATAGGAAGGAGTATATAAATGAGCTTAGGGAGACAAAGGAGGGCAGAGCGAAAATCATCGAGAGAGAGACCAGATCCGAAATCTAGGGTTTTAGAGAGATTCCTGCTAGCTTAGGGAACTTAGGACTTAGGAGGCTAGACTAGCGGAGCAAGACTTAGAACGTCTTGTCTGCTATCTTTCCGTTGTTTTCCTCTTCAGCGTATCTCTACTTCCTGTTTTTCGGAAGAATATTGTATTCATCTTATTATCAATTTAATAAACGCCTTAGCGCAACTTTTCCGCATTGTTATCTTTTTATCAATTTCGTTTGGTTGTCGCAGAGAATCCGAGCCTTCAGGGAAAACTAGGTTTACTTCGTTTTCCTCCGATAAAACTTAACTAAAATCGACAGTGCGAATTTCGGTTCCCACAGCATTGTTAGATCATACCTTTGCCACATCCACGAAGCTTGTTAGCTCTTTGCCTCAGATGACCCAGCTAGCTCATTCAGCTCCACGAGCTCACTCACTTGAGCTAGCTGCTCTAGCTTGTCCAGCTAGCTCATCCAGCTAGCTGAGCATAACCACTTCACTGGAGGTTCCAGCAACTCTTTCCCAGCTGACCGATCTGCGAGGTAGCCTTGCCCAGCTCCCCTTCCACTCGTCCAGCTTCCTTATACCTGCATAAACATCTTCCCTTGATTACTTAGTCATTCAGCCATGCATCCCCACAGATTAAGTAACCTTTGGAAAGTCTTCAATAAACATTGGTAAGCATCTGGCACATCTCAGCCCATGCTTCACTCATTATCCTTACTCTTTGTAAGATATAATACCAAGTCCTTTCATGGACTAATCAGACCACGTCCTCTTAAGGACTAATCATACCAAGTCCTCACAAGGACTGACAATGCCCATCAGATTCTAAGTCAATCAACCAACCACCCCACATGACTCAGAACCGATGAGTCTTCATACTTCCTAATCAGCCATGGAACCATGTTCCACTGAACCTAATTAGTGTTGCTCTTACCACCGGTGCATTCTTTGATCAATCAGATCAGACACCTTGATCCATCATCCAAGGATCAGGTCGTCCATCCTTGTCCATGATCAGATTACACACGGCCTTCCTTGGATAACACACCAGCACAATACTAATGGTCTACACCACTTAGTATTTGCAATACTCTTCTTCATGGCTCTCAGCCACCATAGCTTCCAACACCAAGGTTGTTAACTAGCATTTCTTATTATTGATATCATAAGTGATAAATATATTCCAGCACACAAACATATGATCAGATAGCCTAACACAAGGATCTGACCCCAATATGCCCTCAGGTGCAATTTCGACCCCAAGCAAACCTGCTCCAAAAATTAATTAAAATTCATGTAAAACTCTTGATAATTCTCAACTAAGAGATTCCCATAATCAGAATTCACAGAATCGGCCTCGATCATATAGATATCGCCGCAAATCAGTCAAACTAGCCATAGGGTGACTACCTCAAATCAAACCCTAAATTCCAATTAAAATACATGATAATTCATGATAAATCACCAGTAAGAATAATCCATAACCAGATCCCAACAATTCCTTCAGGAACTATGAGATCCGGACATACCAGTCCAACCAAGGCCATGGAGAGTTTCTCTGAACCGACCAAGCCATGGTTCAGTGCTACTATATCTAATCATCATTCTCAAACATAATAAGAAGGAATAATATGATTAATGAACATGAAACAGACTAAGGTGTAACTACAGGACCAGATCAGTCCATAGTTTACCAAACTATGTCCAATTGGCTGCAGTCCACGCCTGTTACCTCATCAGGGCGTCCATGCTCCTCCAAGCACGCCTTCATCAAAACCTTATCACATACTTCCAGTATTGATAAGATCTAACCATGGGTCGTGCCCATCATTCCTTCCATGGAACTTCCATGAAACCAGTTTCTACACTGCATCCATCTTCAAGGCTGTTCAAGCCTTTGAGAGTGGAGTCAGGCCTTCCCCCTTCTCTCCTAAACAATTGCGTGTGTTCCCAAGACACAGAGGAAGCATTAGACATGATCATCCATGATCAATCACCATCCAAAGGTCGTGCATCACTTCCCTCTTTGTTCCCCATGAAACTACTTTCCACACCAATCTGCCCTTAAGGCTCTTTTGGCCTTTGGGACTGAATTCCGGCCATCTCCCTTCTGTCCTCACCATTTGCGTGTGTTCTCAGGACCTGGAGGATGCTTTGGGTGATAACATCACGGATCAAGAGCCACCAGAAAGTCGTTCATAACTTTCCTCATTGATCTCTCTCAAAACTGCCTCTTTGTGGCCTTCACAACACCATGGGTCTTGGATTGGGAATCCGACCAACTCTCTGCATTTTCTCTAATTTTCTTTGTGTTTCAGGGAGAAGAAGAAAGCCGGACTTTCCTTCCCTTTTATAGAAAAGGAATGGTTACTTCTAACCATTGCATCCCTTCGGTTTCATTTATGGCCATTGATTTAATCAATGGTCCGGATCACACCCTTTCGCCTATGGCAGTTTCCAGACGTCCCTGACTGTCCTAACTGCCCCTAGACACGTCACATATCAGCCTAGGATGGTTTCCTAAGCCCTTGGTCCGATCCCAAGTGCCCACCGATCCACCGACGCACATGGTCCGGTCGTGGTCCAGACCCGGACCAACTACCCAAGACTTGAACACTCAGTCCAGCTGAGCTGAGCTGATCCCCAGCTAACCCAGCTGTGTGAGCTAGTCCATCCAGCTCAGGGAGCTGACACAGTCTTCTTGAGCTCCAGTGAGCTCAGTCCAGCTGGTTGAGCTTCTTGCTCGCATCACCCAGCTGTGATACACTTCGTGTAGCTCTTTTGTACTTGTCTCCTTCTTGGATTAGCTATGCCTTAGCTTCCTGATGCCCTTAACCTTACTTCCAGGTCATGACATACTTGTCTTTAGGTCATATGACCTTACTGGTGCATCTCCATGCACAACAGTCTGTCTGGCCGGTCCTATCCAGGATCGGGGACATGACAATGTACACTCAGTCAATCATGACCATTAAAGCCGACAAAGATTGACAAACGCACGACGGACCTTCCGCTGATGCTAACATCAAGAAAACACCTGCTGGAAACGCATCCACGGTCATTGCAAACACCGCGATGCTAACCCTGATGAAAGCGCTGTTCGCCTCCGCCCAGAAAAGGTCGGACGAACAGGAAAAACTAATGAGCTCGCTCGCGAAACAGGTTGAGACCTTAACCGCAAAGAGCAAACTCCCGCGAGGATCTACCAAGATGAGACGCGGCAGAAGACTTGATTTTGGGACTTCCAACAAACAGGAAAAGGACGTTCCGAAGGAGCCAGCAGAAGGCGAACGCGACAAAACGGTTCCGACGGGGCAAAAAACGACCGCGGAAAATCCTCCCGCGACTGCAGGAAAAGATGGGACTGACGTCGAGAGAATCAATCTGGACATCGGTGACCAGTCAAATCACTCGGACGGAAGTACTGACATCCATCCTAGGAGAACCCTGTGGGAACCAAAATTTGCACTGTCGATTTTAGTTAAGTAAAATGAAGGAAAATCAAGCTAGCCTAATTTTCCCTGAAGATCCCGGATTATCTGCTGGGCCACGCATGACAAAGTTAAGAAAGGCGAGTTTTAAATATCGTAAAAACAAAGAGAGCAAAAAAGAATTTTATTACCGAATTTGCGGGAAGCGTTTGAACAAGAGGTTTGGATCTCGGCTGCAAGAGCTCTCGATCGTCGCTAGTCAAAAAAACGTAGATCTAACCTAGTTGAGTCACAGCTCGCTAAAAAAGGAAATAAATGCCAAAGTTCTAAGTTGCTCTGGAGAGTAGTAGTTTTTCTGATTTTGGATCCCCTTTCCTCTACTCTTAGCTTGGTTATATACTCCCCATATGACGGTCTATTTCTGATGGGCTGAGTTTGTTGCGAGCTGGGCTTTTTCCATTTTCGTCGGCCTTCGTGTTTATCGGGAAACTTGACATTTATCTTTTCGGCATTCTGACATTTATCCTTTTGGAATCTTAACATTTATCTTGTTTTGTGAAGATAATCATAAACCGTCATATCCATCTTTGGGAAATCGTAAATAGGCCGTCCGATCGTGTTTGGTTTTTTCGGGCCGTCTTTCGGACTTCCGTTGTTTTTTTACGATTTCCTCGAAAGGATACTCCTATTGCGATATCGAGTTCTTCGGAAGATCTTCCATTCTTTATAGAGTCGAGATGAATGGTGTAAACGGATAACCACCATCGTTTTATATGACGAATTTAAGATCTCCCTGCTCGTTGATATCTTACGAGTTTTCTGAAATCATCCCGACGATCTTGGTTTGGAGCAGGAAAAGGAATTTTGTTTGCTGGTCCTCGGAAAGTCGCAAAGCATGGATTTCTAGCAGCCCGGCGCCTAGGAGTTACGCACGAAGACTAGCCGCCCGACGACCCGAACCAGCGCGGGGCTAGCCGCCCGGCGACCAGGACCAGCACGGGTGCTAGCCGCCTGGCGACCTGAACCAGGGCTAGCCGCCCGGCGGCTACGGCCAGCACGGGCGCTAGCCGCCCGGCGACCTGGACCGGGGCTAGCCGCCCGGCGGCCACGGCCAGCACGGGGGCTAGCCGCCCGGCGGCCACGGTCAGCACGGGGCCGGCTGCTTGGTGCTCTCGGCTTGCGCGTGTTTTCGTTTTCCGGAGGGTTTTCTCGTGTGACAAATATTCTTAGTCGTTGTTCTCGAGATGATCGATCTCAAACTTGACATTTTTCCGAGGTTTCTCGATCGACGCTATGTCTCTCGAGGCTTCTCTAATGATTGTTATTGTCTCTCCGAGATTTTCGCACATCAATTTCGTCTTGACCGATTTTGACCCCAACAGTTAGCCCCCCAGCTAGCTAGGAGCCGTAGAGTTCGTAGGTACTAGCTTGCGGTATGGTTCGTGAGGAAAGTATGGAGACGCAATCGTGTCGAAGTCGGGATGAGTAGTAAAAATCTTGCCTATAATGATTGAATGTGAATTTTTAATCATTCTCACTTCATCCAAGAATCTTTTTAAGAAAAGATGTCTTCAAAATCAAGATCTTCTAGGAAGCAATCTCGTACTCTCTCATCTTCGGACAACTTCCCTGCCGAGAAGGAGGTCCCAAAACCCGAGGTTGATGAGGTCAACAAGAGCGCGTATTGTGACGCTGTTTTCGGCTCCGATGCTCCTCTTCCTGTAATTTAGGTCCTGAGGCGACCTCCGAGGGCGCATAGGGAACCCTGCTTACCAAGCGAGGTATCGTCCGAATACCTTGCAACTCTTTGAGAATACTACCAGGTGTTATGATATTTTGTGCAGGGTCGTTTTAGTACTACGGAACACTGGAAGACTAATAGATTTCGAGTATTTGTATGTGTTTAGAGAAGAGGAACTGAGGCAAAGAGATGTATTATTGAGTGATTTTGGGATTACAACGTCTTAGGTGTATAAACCCTAGTTCTATCGCCTAACTCTCTAATCTCTAAGCCCCAAAGTGTTGATCCCTTATTGTAGGTTTTGGGTTCCCCTTTTATAGTTGATGTAAGTCAGTCAATCTTGGGCGGCCTCGGTAATATTCACGAATATATTACTTTCCCCTCGTTTTGGGAAACTTCCATATTCATGCGGAGGATCGGATCCTTGGTCCTTTCGGCAGGGGCTAGCCTTGGTTCCTCGATACATGGACTGGACCCTGGATACTATTAAGTGGAGATCGGATCCTGGTGCCTCCTGGTGGAGATTGGTTCTTTGAGTAGAGGAGGGACCCTGGGTCCTTTCCAAACGAGGGCCCGGAAGTCAAGGCCCCTTCGGAGGCTGGAGAAATCTTTAGCCTGGGATATTTTTCCCCAACAGTTTGCCCCTTATTCCTTGATTGCTTCGTAGGGATCAAGGGATAACATGTAGTATTGGATCTTGGCACCATTTCTTCAAGCAGGAGAAGGGTTTCATCCATAATTTGATTCCGGAATCTGAGGCGTAAGAATTTGGCTGGAATGTTGACCTGGAATATTTTTGATTCGGAGCTTTTTTTAAAAAAAATCGGTCTGAACGAGTCTTGCTGATTTGGATTCTCTTTCCTTTTCGGGAGCTGTAATCTCGAAAGATCCGGGGAGCGGGCTGATTCGATTTTCAAATCCTGCCTCGGAGACCGTAGGATTTTTGAATTTAGCGGCTTTCCCGAGGTAGTGTCTAACGGCTCTTTCCTTGCCCTGATAATAAATATGTGCTCCGGATTTTCGATTGCCTTCATCGCTTCCTCCTTTTCTTAGTCTTCTAAAATTGCATTCAGATTTTTCTTCTTCCTCTTTTATTACAATGGCATAGACGAGAAATTTGGGGAAGAGGGCAGAGTCTAGATCGTCTAGATCTGGCAGCCCTCAGGATCTCCGGGCGTCTATGCCGTTCATACCTCTCGGGTCTCCATTGGTGGGCCCTGCTTCGTTGATTGGGGAAGATGAAGTACGTGACCTCCGGAGAAAATACGCGCTCCCTTCTTCCGTTGCTCTCCGCGTTCCTGAGCCGTCGGAGCGTGCTTCCGGAGGTATGCCCGAAGAGATTGCTATTTACGAAGCTTTCTTTGAATCGGGTTTCAGAGGCGACGTACCGTCGTTGGTTGCGAACCTTTGCGACTATTTTCATATCTCACCGTCCCAGCTTAATCCTCCAGCTTGGCGCATTCTCACGGCGATCCAGAATCTGGGTGACGAAGAGAGTTTGGCTTTGGGGGTTAATGAGGTTCTCTTCGCTTATCACTTAGCTCCAATTAATGGTAACGAAGGACGTTTCCATCTCCGCCCTCGCGCGGGTCTTCCTATAGTTGAGGAGCTACCAAAAATTGATCGCAAGGGGCTAGCCTTTGAGAAGAGATGGCCCGAAAAGTATATTTTCGTGACCCTTCCTGGATCCTACTATCGATGGAATTTCACGGGTGAGGAATGCTTCCGCTATCTGTAGTCGAATTTTGCTTATCTCTTTTTGGTTCTTTCGCAGAGGGGACTCGTCCTGCTCCGGCCGATGGGAAGGATAACGTTCTTCGTGCAAGGCAGATTCATGTCGAGCGGCGCCTAGTGCCTTATCTTCTCAGCCCAGAGGTGCTACGCCGTAGCAAACTGTGGAGTAAGTCCTTCCTCTTAAAATAGGTCGGGTCTTTTATTACCGGGTTGATCGTGTGAGTTTTGTGATTAGTGAGTATGATGGAAGAGGATTCGGAGGATCCGATAGCTTCTTTCAGGAGGGCCACCGATGCGATTTTGGCCAAGAAAGGTCTGCCTATCGAGGAGGTGGCTGGTAGGACGGGTGTGACTATTGGGGGTAAGCGCAGGGTGACGGACATCGAGGATACTTCCTCGGGTCGGGACCGTGGATCGAGGGAGGATTTGACTCCGGTGAGCCAACAACCGCCACCGAGCAGATATTTGCATGGAGGGCTGTCGTCGGTTTTGAATAATTTGAATGAGAGCGTATTTCCCAAGATGCAAGTTCTTTTTTCGGATAAAGGTTCTTCAGAAGCGGTGCGGCAGATTCAGAGTGGGCTTCTTCAGGTAGATAGCAGTCTTTTCGTTTCTGGTTTTGAATCCTCGGTTTACGTCTCCCTTTTTATATAGGTTCTTTCACAACTACACCATTTGAAAGACTGGATGGCGAAGGAGGGCATTAATCGGGACAAGACGGTGGAACTGTCCAGGAAATTATCCCGTGAGAAGGACAAACGAGTCGCTACAGAATTGGAACTTCGGGACTTGAAGGACAAGGTTCGGGCCATCGAGGGCTCGGTAGAGATTGCTTCGGCTGAATCCCTTCGGCTGAGTCGAGAGAAGCAAGAATTAGAAGAGGCTGTCGCAGAGCTTCGATCAGAGGTGGAGACTTTGAGGAATGAGAAGATCATGGCCGTGAGTGGGGCAAGGATGGTTGCCCGCTGGGAGGTAATGAGGGAATGGCTCCGGGGACAGACCTCCCAATGGGATCTACTCAAAGAATTCTCTCAGTTTAAGACGGTGGTTTTGGCCGAGGCATCGCTTAAGGGTGTCGAGCCTCCCACGTTTGGAGACGAGCCAGCTATTCCTTCGTTTAGGCATGGCTGATCTTAAGGATTTTTTTAATGATCGTCTTTTATGGCTTTTATTGAACTGAAATATTCTCTTTTGAATTTGTATCCAAATTCACCTTGGGACTTGAGTCCTGTTTTAGGGCCTGAAAATAAAGCCGTGTTAGATCTCGTAATCCTGTTTATAAAACATGAGTTTTTAAGGATGTGAGATCATTGTCGGGAACTAGTGAGTTCCGGTCTGATTTGAACCCTTAGGTTCTTGGCTCCTTGAACTCGGAAGTTCCTAGGATCTAGACCCCTTAGGTTCCTAACCTGGGTCCTGAGGCCTTACTTTGAACCTGGGAGTTTTACCCATTCAATCTTGAAGGATCAGGAGCCTTTAGGTTCTCTTTCCCTTAGGTCTTAGGAACCTTGAGGTTCTTTGGACCCTTAGGTCTTAGGAACCTTGAGGTTCTTCGGACCCTTAGGTCTTTGGAACCTTGAGGTTCTTCGGACCCTTAGGTCTTGGGAACCTTGAGGTTCTTCGGACCCTTAGGTCTTGGGAACCTTGTGGTTCTTCGGACCCTTAGGTCTTGGGAACCTTGTGGTTCTTCGGACCCTTGAGTCTTGGGAACCTTGTGGTTCTTCGGACCCTTAGGTCTTGGGAACCTTGAGGTTCTTCGGACCCTTATGTCTTGGGAACCTTGAGGTTCTCTGGACCCTTAGGTCTTTGGACCCGAAGGTCTTTGGACCCGAAGGTCTTTGGACCCGAAGGTCTTTGGACCCGAAGGTCTCTGGACCCGAAGGTCTCTGGACCCGAAGGTCTCTGGACCCGAAGATCTTTGGACACGAAGGTCTTTGGACCCGAATGTCTTTGGACCCGAAGGTCTCTGGACCCGAAGGTCTCTGGACTTTTATGCTTTTGGGGAGTCTTTTTGATCGCTCTCTGTGGGAACCAAAATTCGCACCGTCGATTTTAGTTAAGTTTAGAACGTAGGAAAACTAAGTTAACCTAGTTTTCCCCGAGGATCCCGGCTATCTGCTGGGCCACGCACGACAAAGTTAAAAATGGCTAAGTTGAAAGTAAATGCGTAAAATAAGAGAGCAAAAAAGAAAGAATTTTATTCCCGAATTCGCGGAGAGCGTTGGAACAATAGGTCGAGATCGCGGCCGTAAGAGCTGTCGATCGTCGCTAGTCTTGAAACCCTAGATCTAACCTAATTGAGTCGCAGCTCGCTAAAAAGGAAATAAAGCCTAAGTTCTAAATTGCTCTGAGAGTAGTTTGCCTTGTGATTTTCGTATCCCCTTTCCTCTGCTCCTAGACTTGCTTATATACTCCCATATGACGGTCTATTCCTGACGGGCCGGCGCGAGCTGGGCTTTTTCCATTTTCGTCGGCCTTCATGTTTATCGGGAAAGTTGACATTTATCTTTTCGGAAAATTGATGTTTATCTTTTTGGAAGTTTGACATTTATCCTGTTTTGAGAAGATAATCGCAAACCGTCGTATCTACCTTCTTAGAAAATCGTAAAATGGTTATCCGATCATGTTTGGTCTCCGTTGGGCCGTATCTCGGATTTCCGCTATTTTTACGTTTTCCTCGAAAGAACGTTCCTACTTGGACATTGGGTCTTTCGGAAGACCTTCGATTCTTTTATGTGGCAAATGGTGTTTTTAGATAACCGTTGCTGCTTTCTACGAAGTTCTCCCATCCGTTGATGTCTTACGGGTTCTCCGAAGGCTAGGGGAAAGAAAAGGAGTTTGGTTTGCGGGATTTCAGAAAGTCGCAAAACTTCGATTTCTGGCAAGTTGAGAACTTGGAACTTACGCACGAAGGCTAGCCATCCGATAACTCGAGCTAGCATGGCGCTAGGCGCCCGGCGCCTAGAGGCAACGCGGGCGCTAGGCGCCCGGCGCCTAGAGGCATCACGGGCGCTAGGCGCCCGGCGCCTAGAGGCAACGCGGGCGCTAGGCGCCCGGTGCCTAGAGGCAACGCGGGCGCTAGGCGCCCGGCGCCTAGAGGCAGCGCGGGCGCTAGGCGCCCGGCGCCTAGAGGCAACGCGGGCGCTAGGCGCCCGGCGCCTAGAGGCAACGCGGGCGCTAGGAGCCCGGCGCCTAGAGGCAGCACGGGCGCTAGGCACCCGACGCCTAGAGGCAACGCGGGCGCTAGGCGCCCGGCGCCTAGAGGCAGCACGGGCGCTAGGCGCCCGGCGCCTAGAGGCAACGCGGGCGCTAGGCGCCCGGCGCCTAGAGGCAGCACGGGCGCTAGGCGCCCGGCGCCTAGAGGCAACGCGGGCGCTAGGCGCCCGGCGCCTAGAGGCAGCACGGGCGCTAGGCGCCCGGCGCCTAGAGGCAACGCGGGCGCTAGGCGCCCGGTGCCTAGAGGCAGCACGGGCGCTAGGCGCCCGGCGCCTAGAGGCATCTTCGGGCGCTAGGCGCCCGGCGCCTAGAGGCAGCACGGGCGCTAGGCGCCCGGCGCCTAGAGGCAGCCCAGGGTCGTCGCTCGTTTCTTTCGGCTCGTGCGAGTTTTTGCGTTCTTTTTACTTCTTGGAGATTTTTATCGTGTAGAGAATGTTTCTTATCGTTGATTTCGGAATGTCTTAACATTTTCCCGAGTTTTCTAGAATGAAACTTATTCTCCTAATGCTTCTCTAACATCTTTCGTATTTTGTCCGAACTTTTCGGACATCGATTTCGTCTTGACATATTTTGACCCCAACAGTTAGCCCCCCAGCTAGCTAGGAGCCGTAGCGGTCGTAGGTCCTAGCTTGCTGTATGGTTCGTGAGGAAAGTATGGAGACGAAATCGTGCCGAAGGTCGGGGTAAATAGTAAAATTTAATGCCTATAAAGGCTTGTGAATCCTTTACCATTCTTACTTCACCCAAGAATCTTAAGTCAATTTCTCCCTCAAAGATTCTCTCTCTATTTTCAAGAAAAGAATGACTTCAAGGTCAAAATCCTCGAGGAGACAGTCTCGCTCTGCTTCGGGCAGTTTCCACGCCGAGGAGGAAGCTCCGAAGCCCGAGGTTTCAGAGGTCGAGAGGAACGCGTACTGTGACGCCGTCTTCGGTCCCGATCCCCCTCTTCCTGTGATTCCGATTCCCCGGCGTCCTGTGAAGGCGCGTGTGGAAGTTGATTCGCCGAGCGAGGTATCTCCCGAGTATCTTGAGATTCTTCGAAAGTTCTATAACGTTCCGGAGAAAGTCGTGTTTCGCATTCCCCTTGGGGATGAGAGTCCAGAGCGTCCTCCGGAGGGTTACTTTACTTGCTACGAGGCATTCCTGACGCAATGTCGATTATGGTTTCCGATCCCTGGAGTCATCGTCCAAGCTCTCGATCGTTTCGGAATATCAATCAGCCAGTTGAACGTGCCGGCTCTAGAGAGCTGGCTTGGCGTTGTGATTCTAAGTTACGAGTTAGGAATGGATCTTAGTCCTTCGGACTTTGAAGGGCTGTGGCTTTCCAAGAGCGTGAAAACCAATGGAATATTTGCCATGAAATCGAGGACTGATCACTCGGTGATTTGTGGGCTTACCTCGCATGCTAAGGATTTCGTTAATCGTTTCTTTTTCGTGAGGATAGATGGAGAGTCTGTCGAAGAGGGCTTCCTTCATCTATTCCCGACGGAGTGGTTGTACCGACGTGGTAAGATTATCGTAAATTTGATTTTTTTTTTTTTTTTTTTTTTTTTTTTTTTTTTTTTTTTTTTTAGCAATCGAAAGTTGAACTCTGAATGCATATGCGCATTTTTTTTGTAGAGAATAGGTGTCTCACGCACATCCCTTCCGATCTTACCGTCAAGAGAGACATATTCAGGTCGAGGGCCTGTTCCTTGGATTCTTTCGATCTCGACCGGATTCGGAAGGCGGTCGCGCTTCACCGATCGCGAGGCGGTACGCGACCTCTCATCAATGACGGATCCTTCGTGTTTGCTCCTTCAAGGCGGAGGGGGAAATCTTCGAAGGGCAAAGGGATCGCTTTCGAGGCCTCGTCGGAAAACAACGAGCCATCGAGGTACGATCCCGACTTTGTCGCAGAGAGCGGGGGTGCTTCCGGTCCGAACCCTCCTCCAAATGACTTCTTTGATGAGCTCCCCCCGGCTTTTACCCTTGACGAGTCTTTGGACAACGAGGAGAGGGACAAGGTGACAGCGGAAGGCACTCGTTTGGTTAACGAGGTTTGTTTTCGACACTTAAGCAAACTCTTCCTATCCTTTCGCTTGACCTTGATTTTTTTTATTTTTTTTTTTGCAGGCCGTGAGAGTATGGAATGCGTCAATCGACGGAAGTTTCCGTACTGCTCGATTGGCCCGCTTCAAAGCGGAGGAGACCGAAAGGGAGTTTGCCAAGTATCGGTTGGAGGTTGAGGAGCGAAACCGTCGGCAAGCCGAGGTCCAGGCTCGAGCCCTCGTCCGTGCAGAGAGGAGAGGACGGAGAAGAGCCGCCGCCGAAATGAATCGACGGGCGGAAATTTTTTCTACCGAATTCGAGGCGTACAAAGAGGCTCAGGACTTCGTAGGTGACTTTCGCGAGTGTCGCGGTTCGGTGGGTACTCTTCACAAGGTGCAGCGTGAGGGTTTCTCGCTTTCCAGCGAACTTGCCGCGATGAATGGTTCGATGAGAGTATGTGCTAATGCTGAATCCTCTGTTCCTCCGATCGAAGGAAGAATTCGGGAATTGTGGAATCCTATTCAAGTCTCGGAAGATAAAGCGGATGTCGGTGTAGACGCGAACGCTGGTGATGGGGGCGAAGAGGTCGACCACCCTGATTCCTCGTACGGGATAACCTTTTTTGATTGTCTTGCGTTTGATTATAACTTGTAATAAGCCAAGTGGGGCTGCTTGTATGTGTTGCGACCTTTAGGAGGTCGTTTGACTTTATGTTTTTCGGGATCGGCCGTTGGTGGCCTTTGAATCCTTATTATGAATGCTTTATGAATTATGCGTCTTGATTTATACTTTCGCCAAGTGTAGAGGACTTTGAATACGTGTAGTCACTTCGTATTCTAGCTCTTTTTTTTTGTCGCTTGACCCGCGGGTTACTTTGTAGCGAACGTTAGGTTTATAAGCGATAAGAGGCAAGTTTTGGGATCTCGTATGCTGGATACTTATGCCTATGAGATGTTTCAGATACCAGCAAGGCTGGGTTTAGGGCAAGACCTAGGTCTAATTTCGGACTGAAGCTATGCGATGACTAATCGGCTTTTCGTTTTGCTTGTTTGCGATTTCGACCTGACTCGTACCGTTTTAGAATCCGCGAAGTGCTTATCGGCTTATACGATTCGTTTGGGTACGAGTCGAGCTACTTCCTTTACGAAGAGCTAACCAAAATTTGGATTTCTTGTATAGCGCGCTATGATATTCTTGTCGGATGTGAAAGGACTTCGTTGGAAGCCAGACTACGAATTTGATTTAAGTGAAACGTTTCTATGTTTTTCCGTCGGGGCCAATCGACGGAAATAGGGTTTTTAAAGTCGCGGAAAGACTGTTTGACAGAATTTGTTGGAGGAGAGTAGAGAATCGAAACTGGTCAGGAACTTGCGACGTCTCGCGTTCCTTAAAGATACGATTTTCGTTTTCCGTAATATTAGTGCTTTTGATAAGCAATTTCGAATTTAGGACTGTGAAAAGCTTCAAGAATGTCGAATACATGTAGAATATTTTCGCGGGAGTAAAGGATTATTCGTTCCCATCTTCCCCCCCCCCCTTTTTGGTGGGGGGGATAGCTGAACTCGTCGGGTTTCGACGAGCTGCCTACGTACCTCTTGCGAGGATCAAGCCATCTCGTAGTTCTGCTTATATCGCGGATGTTATTACTCCACGACTTCCGGCGTTTCGACTGTCTTAGCTAAGTCGGCGGCCGCGTCAGGAGTTGGATCATCCGTTCCGTCGGCGATGGACTCAAGGATTGGCTTATCATCCCGAGTCGTGGCCTTTTTGGACGAATCCGAGTCGTCCTTTGCCGAGTTCTCAGAGATACTCGGATGCTTCTTAGTTCGCTTCAGGTTAGCCGCTGGGGCGTTCTGATTGCTGCGCAATTTATGTTCTGCCAGGAAGCAGAGTCGCGACTGTTTTTGGCTTCCCCAGATTACCGCCGTTCCAGTTGGTGTTGGAAACTTGACGCTGAGATGGTAAGTGGATGGGACTGCCTTCATGGCGTTTATCCAAGGAGTCCCCATTATGGCGTTGTAGATAGCCGGGTTATCCACTACCGCGAATTCGACGATCTTTGTGACCTCTTTCGCCATGACTGGGAGCCTGATCTTTCCGAGGGTCATGGAAGTGACGCCCGAGAATCCAGTCAACGGTCTCGGTTCTGGGATGACTTCTCCGAGGGGTATGTTCATCCTTTGGAGGGTATCGCGGAACATGATGTTGACCGTGCTTCCCGTGTCGATGAGGATGCGGCCGACTTCGAGATCTTGGATCACCAAGTCGATGACCAGAGGATCGTAGTGAGGTTTGTCGAGTCCGGCCGTATCTTGTTCCTCGAAGACGATCGCGTGATTGGGGACGTCGTCTTCTGGGCACCATCCGGGACTTGTTTCAGCTTTCCGTCCATAGGCTTTGATCGACGAAACTGAGTCCTGGTAGAAGTGCGATCCGCCGATGATCATGTTGATCCTCTGGCGATTGCTGTTGTTTCCTTCGCCATCTTGCCTTCGTCCGCGTTTTTCACCCGATTGAGTTCCAGGAGCGTTATTCTCGGGATTGCCTCCGCCGGTCTTCGGCGGACGGTTGGAATCTAAAAGCAGGTCTTTCACGCTTTTCACCGTTGCTAGTTCGCCGGCGAGCAGCTTTGTAATGAGTCTAGCGCCGAGAACTTTACAATTGGCGGTTGAGTGACCTCTCGTCTGGTGGAACTCGCAGCTGGAGTTGTCCTTGTACGAGTTCCGCGTCCAAGTGTTTCCGGCGGTCCTCCCTTGCTCGGAGTTGACGGCGTAATTATGCTCGCCTTGGACGTCTTCCCCCTCGTGATGGACGTACTTGTCGTTACGTGAGGTTTTCTTCTTACCGGACGCTTTCTGCGGCCCGTGCTTTTGCGCCAGGACTTTCATCTCTTCCTCCATGATGATGAAATCCGTCGCTTTGTGGAGAGTGTCCTGGATGGTGCGCGGTCTCTCCAGAGAAATCCACTTTCGGAATTTCGACTTGTACCAGAGGTTTTTCCTCAGGGCGTCGATGGCGACTCTATCGCTGAGGCCTGTTACCCTGGACATTACGAGTTTGAACCTCTTTATGTAGTCGCGGAGCGGCTCGTCTTCCTTCTGAATGAGGCTCCAAAGATCTACATCGGAAGTTTCCCTGTCCATGAACATGGAAAACTGCTTCAGAAAGGCTGAAGCTAGCTGGCGAAAGCTTCCGATGGGGTTTCTTTTCAAGCGTGAGAACCACTCGAGCGCAGCACCTCTGAGGTTCTCGACGAATAGGAGACAGCAGCCGACGTCTTTTTTCCGCTCTGGAAGTTTAGACCTGGCCATCGCAATCTGAAAGGATTGCAGGTGTGCCTTCAGGTCTGTGGTTCCGTCGTAGGTGGGAAGCTTTATTTTCCCGGGATATGATACTCGTGCGTCTGTGATTCGAGACGTGAACGGAGTCTTCCTCGATTCTTCGAGGAGCAGGTCGATCTCGGGAGCAGTACTGGTTGCGTGGTGAATCTGCGATTTTACTGCTCTCACCTCGGCTGCAGTCTTCGCGATGTATTCGCGTAGATCGTGGATCTCATTGGCGCCATTTGCGCTTCTCTGTCTACGCTGGCTGCGATAGGCCCGGGTCTGGTCTTCGGCTAGCCTCTCTTGCTCTGACCAGTAGAGGTCTTCCTCCTCTTCCGTCATCGGTTTCTCGAAGGCTGCCGCCAGTCGAGCCGATTGACTTCGGGTCCTTCTGTGGTGGACGTCGGCGTCTTCGTCGGACGGATCCGATTGGTCGCTGATATCCAGATTGATTCTTTCGACGTCGACTCCTTCGTTTTCCCTCGCGGGAGGTGGAAGGTTATCCGTCATTTTCTTCTGCCCCGCCTGAGTAGTATCGTCAGGGATGAGTTCTGGGGATTCTCTCTGGGCGTCTTTTTCTTTGTCTTCGGAAGTTCCGAAGTCAAGTCTCCTGACACGCCTCACCTTGGTGGATCCGCGCGGGAGTTTGCTTTTCGCTGTTAAGGTGCTGACCTGTTTAGCGAGCGAAGCCATTAGCTCTCTTGTTCTTCCGACCATTTCTGGGCGGTGGCGAACAGTTCCTTCACCTGGTCCAGCATCGCGGTGTTTGCCTCGGCAGTGACCGTCGATACGTTTCCAGCGGGAGTCTTCTCAGCGTTGGCATCGGCGGCTGGTCCGTCGTGCGTTTGCTTTTCTTTTTCCGCGTTAGCAGACATGCTTAACTGGGCGTGCGTAGTTGCGAGAAAGATAATTCCGTGATCCCCCTCCTTCTAGCGCCAAACTGTGGGAACCGAAATTTGCACCGTCGATTTTAGTTAAGTTTAGAACGTAGGAAAACTAAGTTAACCTAGTTTTCCCCGAGGATCCCGGCTATCTGCTGGGCCACGCACGACAAAGTTAAAAAAGGCTAAGTTGAAAGTAAATGAGTAAAATAAGAGAGCAAAAAAGAAAGAATTTTATTCCCGAATTCGCGGAGAGCGTTGGAACAATAGGTCGAGATCGCGGCCGTAAGAGCTGTCGATCGTCGCTAGTCTTGAAACCCTAGATCTAACCTAATTGAGTCGCAGCTCGCTAAAAAGGAAATAAAGCCTAAGTTCTAAATTGCTCTGAGAGTAGTTTGCCTTGTGATTTTCGGATCCCCTTTCCTCTGCTCCTAGACTTGCTTATATACTCCCATATGACGGTCTATTCCTGACGGGCCGGCGCGAGCTGGGCTTTTTCCATTTTCGTCGGCCTTCATGTTTATCGGGAAAGTTGACATTTATCTTTTCGGAAAATTGATGTTTATCTTTTTGGAAGTTTGACATTTATCCTGTTTTGAGAAGATAATCGCAAACCGTCGTATCTACCTTCTTAGAAAATCGTAAAATGGTTATCCGATCATGTTTGGTCTCCGTTGGGCCGTATCTCGGATTTCCGCTATTTTTACGTTTTCCACGAAAGAACGTTCCTACTTGGACATTGGGTCTTTCGGAAGACCTTCGATTCTTTTATGTGGCAAATGGTGTTTTTAGATAACCGTTGCTGCTTTCTACGAAGTTCTCCCATCCGTTGATGTCTTACGGGTTCTCCGAAGGCTAGGGGAAAGAAAAGGAGTTTGGTTTGCGGGATTTCAGAAAGTCGCAAAACTTCGATTTCTGGCAAGTTGAGAACTTGGAACTTACGCACGAAGGCTAGCCATCCGATAACTCGAGCTAGCATGGCGCTAGGCGCCCGGCGCCTAGAGGCAACGCGGGCGCTAGGCGCCCGGCGCCTAGAGGCATCACGGGCGCTAGGCGCCCGGCGCCTAGAGGCAATGCGGGCGCTAGGCGCCCGGTGCCTAGAGGCAACGCGGGCGCTAGGCGCCCGGCGCCTAGAGGCAGTGCGGGCGCTAGGCGCCCGGCGCCTAGAGGCAACGCGGGGGCTAGGCGCCCGGCGCCTAGAGGCAACGCGGGCGCTAGGCGCCCGTCGCCTAGAGGCAGCACAGGCGCTAGGCGCCCGTCGCCTAGAGGCAACGCGGGCGCTAGGCGCCCGGCGCCTAGAGGCAGCGCGGGCGCTAGGCGCCCGGCGCCTAGAGGCAGCGCGGGCGCTAGGCGCCCGAGGCGCCGGGCGCCTAGCGCCCGCGCCTAGAGGCAGCGCGGGCGCTAGGCGCCCGGCGCCTAGAGGCAGCGCGGGCGCTAGGCGCCCGGCGCCTAGAGGCAGCACGGGCGCTAGGCGCCCGGCGCCTAGAGGCATCTTCGGGCGCTAGGCGCCCGGCGCCGGCGCCTAGAGGCAGCCCAGGGTCGTCGCTCGTTTCTTTCGGCTCGTGCGAGTTTTTGCGTTCTTTTTACTTCTCGGAGATTTTTATCGTGTAGAGAATGTTTCTAATCGTTGATTTCGGAATGTCTTAACATTTTCCCGAGTTTTCTAGAATGAAACTTATTCTCCTAATGCTTCTCTAACATCTTTCGTATTTTGTCCGAACTTTTCGGACATCGATTTCGTCTTGACTGATTTTGACCCCAACACTCTCTGCTGCCCGGAGGCGAGCCACTCTCGATCTAATTGAGAAATCGCACTGTGCTACCCGTGGGCATAGGCCATTCTCGAAATTCTCAATGCTGCACTCTACCTTTCTGCAGAAAGGGCACTCTCAGACTTACTGTGGTCTGGGGTGGGTCCCCCCGCAAGGTTCTGTCAACCCAGACACACCACCTTCCACGTCTGGATAGGATTTAAATTGTTTGTGCTTAACCGGTTATTTGCACTTTTGCTCCCTGCATATCAGCCGCCAGAATCTGATTACAGTACTTGGCTGTGTACGCCATGCCCCCAGCGTGCGTTTAGCTTATAGCATTTTTCACGAGGGTTTGAATGGCATTAGTACGTGGTCCCCGCATAACTCTTGGCTATAGGCCTTTACGCGGGGCCCTATCGCGCAGACATCGGCTCAGGGCTGATCAGACCCCTTCCATATCTGTCTGCACCTATGGTGAGTAGCCTCACCAGCTAGGGGGATAGCTAAGATCTGAGGTCTCGAGGGTCCCGATCCAGCTAATATGCCCCTTTAAGTATATTGGTGTTCCCTTAACTCCCTTTAGTCGAAACCAAATGTATTTTATAAGCCAATTCCGAGGACGTTCTCGTTATACATAGGAGTAGGAAAACCAAAATACTTAAATATTTAATACTATATATAGGGCTCGATCCGAAGATCTTGCCTTTAGAAATGATAAAATTTGAGGTGCAAGGCGTTCCAGCAGTTGGGTTGGACCTTGCCTGTGCTGTCTTGCAGCTTATAGGCTCCTGCCCCTTGCACCCCTATTACCTGGTAGGGCCCCTCCCATCCGGGGGCGAGTTTTCCAGCTGATTTGTCTTTTGTGTGGTTACTGTTGGGGAAAAATATCCAAGGCTAAAGATTTCTCCAGCCTCCGAAGGGGCCTTGACTTTCGGGCCCTTGTTTGGAAAGGACCCAGGGTCCCTCCTCTACTCAAAGAACCAATCGCCACCAGAAGGCACCAGGATAAGATCTCCATTTAATAAGTATCCAGGGTCCAGTCCCTGTATCGAGGAAACAATGCCTAGCCCCTGCCGTAAGGACCAAGGATCCGATCCTCCGCATGAATATGGAAGTTTCCCATATCGAGAGGAAAGTAATATATTCATGAATATTACGGAAGCCGCCCAAGATTGACCGACTTACATCAACTATAAAAGGGGAACCCAAACCCTAGAACAAGGGATCCACGAGCACAAGTGGCAAAACATTCCTTACCATTTGAGTCAAACCCGGGTTCAACACCCAAACGAGACTCAAATAAATAATAAGGGCTTAAACACCTAAGATCGACACTTTGGGGCTTAGAGATTAGAGAGTTAGGCTAGAAAACTAGGGTTTATACACCCAAAACGTTGTAACGCTAAATATACTCAATAATACATCTCTTTGCCTCGATTTCTCTTCTCTAAACACATACATAAACATAAAATCTGATAGTCTTCCAGTGTTCCGTAGTACTAAAACGACCCTACACAAAAATATCACAACAGTTTGGCGCTAGAAGGAGGGGAGTAACTCAACTACGTGACGATGGCACCAGAAGATGAGTCCAATCAAGCCAATCTGACCCCGAAGGAGAAGGAGCTTTTGAGCTGATTCGAAACCCTTCAGAGTCAAATTACCGACCTTCACAAGGCTCAGGAAACCGCACCTGCAGGTCTTGAACTCGTCCAGGAAGTTCAATACCTAAAAGATCAACTTGGAGAACACTCCAAGCAACTTCAGCAAAGCTTCGAGAAGCTAGACGCTATGGAAGCCGAGAACATCGCTCTCAGACGAGAAAACCGATCCCTCGGGGCAGTAGGGAACAAACGAAAACGGTTCAGAACAAGAGTCCGACCTATGGCTTCGCTCAACACCCCGCACGACGGCGAGGAAACGCCTCAACAGCCCGGCGACGAACCCGGCGATCAAAGAGATTCTTCTCATTCTTCAGCTCCTCCAGCTCTCCCCTCACCGCATCCAGGTTAGACGTCAGCACGACATGCTCGGTAGCAGCATTCTCCTCCAGCTCCTGTGACTTCTTCAACCTTAGCTGAAGAGATTTGAGCTCTTTCCCCTGCGCCAAGCCTTTATCTTTCTCCTCGCGAAGCTGAGCCTTCAGAGCCTCAAGTTCCTTAGAAGCGTCTTCATTCACCATGTCCTTGAGATGATGAACTTGAGACATAACCTGCAACAAGCACAATACCACAATCATGATGGTGCACTACGAGGCCAAAACAGTAATAAAATGCGTCGACATACCTGAAGGAGGTCAAACTGGATAGAGATGATGGCTTTGGGAAGATCATCGGCAGGAAGATTACACACGCTTCCCGAGAAGACCTTGGTAGAGAGATTATCCAGCACCGGCTTCAGGTCCACACCAGAGATCGTAGGGTTCGAAGAACGAGTTCTCCTCTTGGAAACGGTAGGAGCTGGAGTGCTAGACCCTTTGCGCTTAAGGCTCCCCGTAATCTGAACATCGTCATCCCCCAAGACGACAATCTCCTTAGGAGTCTTCTTAGCGGAAAGATTCTCCCAAGCTTTCTTGAAAGCATCCATGGAGCCGTCTCATGAAGGTCCAGACATATTACCTACGAAAAACTCGCAAAGTCAGTAATCAAATAATAAAAACAAAAGGAGATATGATGAGCTTACCCCAAATACTGCAGCGACTATGAACCTCTCGGTTAACAAGGGCAGTGATCTGACGACGCTCCGTTGGAAGGCTGTACACCCTTTCAGCTACCTCCTTCCCCTTTGGTATCGATGGATGCGACACGTCTGCGAATGACAAGACAAACGAGTAAACATCAAAATCAGGCTCAAAGTAACATTGAGTAACCTACCCGCTACGTGCCAGACTGTCGCGAAGCCAGGAAGAGCTGCAAAAACAAATATTTCCTCCCATTTGCCACTGAAAACCGGATGGCGCTTCCTTGCCTTCTTCTCAATCTCCAAGACCAAAGCATTCTTGCCACGAGGGCGAAGATAATACTTCCCCTTCGATCCAGACAAGGTTATAATGCAATACGAGTAGAGGATTTCGTTCAAACCTATCACCAAACCCTCCAGCTCGCCGAGATTCTGAATGGCGATTAACGTTCTCCAAGCCGGAGGAGTTAGCTGGCCCGGAGAAATGTCGAAAAAGTCCGACAGCTTGGCAATCAACGAAGGGATCCGATCACGAAAGCCGGATTCGAAGTAGGCTTCGTAGATCGGAACCTCATCCACCTGGAAGTCCGAGATTCGCTCCGACGGATCAGGAACCCGAATAACCAGGTCTTGAGGAAGGTCATACTTCTTCCTCCAAGCCCTAACATCCTCCTCCGTCACCGAAGAAGTCGGACCTAACGACGAAGATCCCCCATCTCCGCCTTCGACAGAGGCATCGTCGACCTCGACGATCCGAGAATCCCTAGTGTCTACCACGGGAGAATGAGAAGAAGAGGTCCTAGACCTATCAACAGGAGAAGGCTATAGGGTTTTGCTAGGAGATTCTCCGGACATTTCTATCTAACCGGACCTAAAACAAAGAAGGAAGAGAGGGGAAACACAGCAACCTTCTGAGAAACTTCTTCGAAGAAATGAGCCGCCAAGAAGATCTAGAGAAGGCAGGGACGAAATGGAGGAAAACTCGGCTTCGATCAAAGAAAAAGGGAAGAAACCCTAGTCTGACGTCCACGCGCCTCGATCGTCTCGCCACTCGCACGAATGGGCGCCAAGCGAGGAAGCTGAACCGATAATGGGCTTCCCCTGAAAAAGCCCATCCCGTCTTTGACTATCTCCACCCAAAATATGAGGGTCCAAAGCCTCCGGGGAGAACCATTTTCTGCGGACCTATGAAGAAAGGACCAACGATGGTTCCATACTTTATCTTAGGATACAACAAGGTATTTGCCCTTCTCATGCTTGAAGAAATGGTACCAAGATCCAAGACTACATGTTATCCCTTGATCCCTACGAAGAAATCAAGGAATAAGGGGCAAACTGTTGGGGAAAAATATCCAGGGCTAAAGATTTATCCAGCCTCCGAAGGGGCCTTGACTTCCGGGCCCTCGTTTGGAAAGGACCCAGGGTCCCTCCTCTACTCAAAGAACCAATCTCCACCAGGAGGCACCAGGATCCGATCTCCACTTAATAGTATCCAGGGTCCAGTCCCTGTATCGCGGAACCAAGGCCTAGCCCCTGCCGAAAGGACCAAGGATCTGATCCTCCGCATGAATATGAAAGTTTCCCAAAACGAGGGGAAAGTAATATATTCGTGAATATTACGGAGGCCGCCCAAGATTGACCGACTTACATCAACTATAAAAGGGGAACCCAAACCCTAGAATAAGGGATCGACACTTTGGGGCTTAGAGATTAGAGAGTTAGGCGATAGAACTAGGGTTTATACACCTAAGACGTTGTAATCCCAAAATCACTCAATAATACATCTCTTTGCCTCAGTTCCTCTTCTCTAAACACATACAAATACTCGAAATCTATTAGTCTTCCAGTGTTCCGTAGTACTAAAACGACCCTGCACAAAAATATCATAACAGCGGCCTCGCATGCGATCCCCTTGCCTTTCTTGGACATGTCTCGGCGTCTCCTCGCGGGTCGTTCCCTGAAAGCCCCGGAACCAGACAGGGAGTCGAAGGACTGAGGAACGGCTTGAGATCAATGAAGCTCCACTGCGCTACGGATCCGCTCAAGGGAAAAGAGTTCCAGAAAAACGGTCTGTCGTGAAGAAGGTCCCGCTTGGCGCATAAGTCGAGAGGGGGGAGCGTGAGAACCCTGTTCACTGCATGATAATTTCACATGTTCTATTCAAGCATCTGTAGCTGTTGGAGAGTTCTCATATGTTTCAGAGGAAGAGCTGCTTCTTCTACCATTTTAGTGTATTTGTGTCTCTCAGCGAATACACAAAACTCTTCAGTGATCTTTGGATCTTTGAACTTAGATCTCGAGTCTGAGAGGCTGTTTCAACAAAAAAAAAAAAAAAAGAATAGTCAGCAGTAGTACTCAACTACAAAGAAGATTACATGCCACCGTGCAGTAACAAACACTACACAAAATCTTTCAAATATCAAATTACACGAATCGGTGCAAAAGATGCGATCTGAGATTACACGATCTCTCTCACTCAAACTAGTCACAGGAATTCGAGATCAAATCGTACACAGACTGGCTCTCCAGAGATCTGAAGAGAGGAGATATTTATACAGTGAAACCTCTATAAATCCACATCATTAACCAATTATCCACGTAATTAACTAAAAAAATAATTTAGAAAATTAACATCACTAATTAACAACTCGTCTTTTTAATTAGGGTTTTTTTATTTCTTTCGAGTCTCATCTCGTGCTCTTTGACGATTGATAAGCGAGATCACATCTCTGGGTACGTTTCTACCCGCCATGTAAATTTCTCAATCTCAATTCACCTTGAAATCAATCGTCTTGTCTGATTTGGCTTTTCTTTTTGTTTTCAGTGTTATCGAGATCGATTCGAAAGATCTTGTGTGGTACTTCTTCTATCTGTATGAGTCCACGAAGAAGAGGTCAAGGAGGACTACACATTCTGTTTTTGGAAAGTTATTGGTGTTCATAGGAAAATCAAGAATAAGAAAACACTGGATCTACTCTTTCCGAGAGAAACTTCACCGGTTCTGATGAGCTCTCTTCATCTTGCTTCTCATGTAACCTCTCTCTCTTCTGCCATCACTCATCACTGTGCTACACAGGTCTCGCCGAACTTTATACCGTTGAATCCTCCTCCCCCTCGCCTCCGTCACTCCTCACTTCCTCGCCTCACCGTCAGATCTGCCGTCACCTCCGTTCGATAAGTTAATCCTTTTCCGAGTCTAAAAACACCAAAGTCTCTGTTTTTTTCCTCTGTTCTTAGCTAAAGTTTAGCTTTTTCCTGTTCTTGTTTCACCTCTATGCTCTATGTTACAATTTTAATTCTTTACCTGGCTAAATTTTATGTATTTACTCTGTTTCTTGTCTGTTTTGGTCATGAAGAACACTTGACTAAAGTTTTTGTCTTGACTAATGTATTGGACTTTGATTGTTACAACAGTGGAGAGGGAGCTTTGAACCATGATGAATGCATTTTTGGGGGTTGAGACACTTAAGCGATGAAGAGAGTTGCAGTCTTCTCTATGCAATTGATTCTGTTGGATGCTCATGATAATATATCGATACGTATCAGTTGAACTCGAGAAGCAAAGCTACTGTGATATTTCTTCTCCTCGTCATAACCACCACTGGTCACATCTCTGTCTCTCACATAGATTTGGAGTATTGTCTCCTGTGGGGATGTTGGTTCATGAATGATTCGAGGATAGAAGAATGTGACTATGTTTCTGCTAGCTTCTCACACGTGAGGTTGCTGCTCTGTATCATTTTATCGGTTGCTAGCAGCAGAGATATATTTCCTTCTTTCGGTTATATGGTTTGATTTGAATCTAAAGTTAATTTCTTTAGTTATGTGTGTTGCAGAATTCCATGAGGGATGAGTATGCAAAAACTATCTCCTAAGAGAGATGAACACATCAATCTCAATTATGAGACTTGAGGAAGCATAAACCAATAATTAAGTATTCAGTTCTTTAACGTGATATATGTGGGGCGCTTTATTCTTGCAACAGAAACCTTGATCTGGCTATTATCAATCAACAGATTTGCATAGCTGAGATGGAGGTGGTGGCAGCGGAGGAGGTGGTGCAAAAGTAGTTAGGGTTATTTTTTGTGCCTTTTTCGATTTAGTAAACCAAAGTTGTAAACCGGTTTACTTTATAAACCAAAATAAGTTGTAAAACAAAACTAAATATAAACCAAGTCATTTGTAAACCGGTTTAATTTATATATCAAATTGAAACCAAATTTTATTACTAAACCAGATTAAATCCAAAATTAATAATAAAATAATTAATTTTAATTTTATTATTTTTGTTTGAAATCAATATTTATTTTAATTTTTGGATATTTTGGATATCTTTTTAATTATTCCTCAGAACCTAGAACTGACTCCAACGAATATCTCCAGGGGCACCACGACACCAGGTCCCGAACAGGAACCTCCCTCCTCTCTTCACAACAAAGTTGTAGGAAGAGAAGACTGGAGAATACCGATCATGGATTACATCCTCGAGGGAAAAATCCCACCCAATAAGTGGGAGGCTCGAAAACTCAAAGCCTTAGCAGCAAGATATTGCATAATCGAGTCAGCCCTCCACAAACGAAGTGTCTCCGGACCTTACCTAAAATGCGTTCATGGTCTAGTAGCTATGAAACTCATGAAGGAAATGCATGACGGTTCCTGCGGAAACCATTCCGGAGGTAGAGCTCTAGCCATCCGAATTAAAAGACAAGGCTACTTCTGGCCTACTATTATCGCAGATTGTGAGGTCTACTCCTCATCATGCGACAAATGCCAAAGGCATGCACCGATCATACACCAACCAGCGGAAAAGCTATCTAACATATCAGCTCCCTACCCGTTCATGAGGTGGTCCATGGATATTGTAGGTCCATTAGTACCTTTAGGGAAAGGAAAGAAGCTACTAAACCTCCTGGTCCTGACCGACTACTTCACGAAATGGATCGAAGCTGAAGCTTTCCAACAAATAAACAGATTTGAGGTCGAAGGATTTGTTTGGAAGAACATTATATGTAGGCACGGTGTCCCATACGAAATCGTAACCGACAACGGAGGACAATTCATATCCCACGATTTCAAAAAGTTCTGCGATAAGTGGAACATCCGCCTAACATTTTCATCACCTCGGCGACCTCAAGGTAACGGCCAGGCGGAGGCTGCTAACAAGTCGATTTTAGCAAACCTCAAGAAACGCCTAGGAGCTCAGAAGGAGCTCTGGTCAGAAAAACTACCCGAAGTACTATGGGCTTGCAGAACCACCCCACGAAAAGCTACAGAAGAAACTCCTTTCTCCTTAGCTTACGGGATGGAGGCTGTCGTCCCAGCAGAAACCACCGTAGGCAGCCTCCGACGGGAGCTCTGCACCTCAAATCCCGCGGCTAACAACCAGCTCCTGATGGACAGCCTCGACTTAATCGAGGAAAGACGAGACCAAGCTTTGCTTCGCATTCAAAATTACCAGCAAGCAATGGCACGGCACTATAATTCCAAAGTAAGACTCTGGCAGTTCGCTGTAGGAGACCTGGTACTTAGAAAGGTGTTCGAAGGAACTAAAGAACCGGGAGCTGGAAAGTTAGGAACCAACTGGGAAGGACCCTACCGAATTATCCACATAGTACGACCGGAGTCTATAAACTCCAGAAGGTACGAACCGGGGTACCTGAAATCCGATCGTGGAACGCCACGAATCTCAAAAGATATTATCATTAGGTACCCAAATCCCCTGAACTATGTTTGGCTTGATCCCTTGACTGGGTACGTAGGCAACTCCGTCATGAGTGCAGCCCCAACCTCTTTTCACCAATCTCCTCACCTGAACAAGAAGTGCATATGTCACCAAGAACACATAGCCTGAAAACAGTTATCGTGTGAAATCTGAATCATGTATTCTCTGATATCTGATATTAATAAAACAATTAATCCAGTTTCATAAGCATCAAAGGTCTTAAAATCCTCCAAGAAAATTCAGGTCCCACTAGATCGTGATCTAAGCTCAATTATCTCGAACACATTCAGGTCCCTGAAAACCTGGACCTAAGGTCTTAAAATCCTTAACATAACCCAAGGTCTTAAAACCCTCAACATCAACAAAGGTCTTAAAATCCTTGACATGAGCTAAGGTCTTAAAATCCTTAACATAAGCTAAGGTCTTAAAATCCTCAACAAATCAATAAGGTCTTAAAATCCTTAACAACAACCAGGGTCTTAAAATCCTAAAGAATTGACAAAATCTCAAAATTCCTCAGTTTCATCCGCTACATTCCAAAGGTCTCGAAATCCTTCGAACTAACTCAGGTCCCTACGAGTCCAACTCAGGTTCCTACAGACCTGGATTCCAGGTCCCAGAACTTTCAAATCGGACTTAGGTCCCCGGGTTTTCCGAGATAATATCGAAGACTTCCCTTCAAAGTCCTCATGACCGAATGCTAACTAAGCTAGAACGTTTACAACAAATCAAGACTAAAGGTCCTAATTCGATTCAATATACAACTCATCCGAGACTGACAATCACTATGTCTAAGTAAAGCATGATTAAGCTCAAAAGCTTGAAACGAAAATAAACAAGTCTTAAATACGATAAAGGGTTTAAAAGCCTCCCCAGGCTATTAAAATCTTAGACACGGATAAAGGTTTAAAGGCCTCCTCAGGCACTAAAAGTCGTAGAACTTAAACGAAGATAAAGCAGAAGTCTTGTAAAACATAAAACATAAGTTCTAAAGAGCTTCCAGCTCTCAACCCTCCTTGTCCTCCTGGGTCGGTTCACCATCGCCAGCAGGAACCTCCCCTTCAGCCACGTTACCATCGCCTCCTTGAACTGCTTCGACCGGAGCTACGTTAGGAGCTATCAAACCTAAGTTAGAACCATACTCCCCAGGAAAGGACGGATTAAACAGGTTAATCTCGAAAGTACCTGAGTTGTCCGAGATCTGGGGAAGAGGAAGCTTGCCGACTGAAAAGTCAGACACTTGAGCCTTCTCATACGCAGTCGTCGCCCCTGGCAACAAAGCCACCAACTGGCTGTACTCCTCTTCAACACTCTGGATCTTGTTGTTCAACATGTCCTTCAAGAGGTCAACGTTAGCTTGGAGCTCCTGAGCATAAACCAAAGCACTGACCTCTTCCTTCTTCTTAGCGAACTTCTCTTGAACACAGGCTAGGATCTTGCCATAAGCTTCGGCAACCTCTTTCTTCCCTTCCCTGACTGCCAGATTGACTTCAGCCTCCTTGTTCTTCTGGCTGTCCTGGGATGAGGTAATGAGCTCACGAACTTGATGCTCAGCTATCCTTCGGGCAGAATCCAAGTCATTGATCCTCCTACTCTTCACCTGGATATCAAGCCTTTGACTTTCGATCTGTCCTTGCTGAGCATCAGCCTTCAAGCCTAGCCTCGTCACTTCAGCTTCGAGTTCAGAAATTCAAACCCGGGCCTGATCGAGATCGGCCTTGGCTGCCTTAACCATCTCAGTAACCTCAGCAAGCTCACCAGCATTGGGGGCATCGTGCAAAGCATTCTCGAACTTGAGCTGGGCTCTGTTAACAGCCTCGGCCAACTACAACAACATCAAAAAAATATACGAATATTATTATCTCTAAAAAGTGAAAACAAAGAACAAGTAGAGATCACACACCTGACCCATACAATGGGCAATGTCGAGATACTCATCCCGGTTAGTTAAATCCTTGAGCGCTGGAAGGGGACATCCTACCCTCTTCAGGTGCCTCAGTATCGCAGCTAAGCCCCAGGAGTCATCCAGGATCGACCCAGGCTTCGAATGAGTGAAGCTCCACCCAACAGTTCCTCCTCTAGAAGACGAGGAAGAGAATCGAGTGGGAGCTCCGCCTTGGTCGGTCCTAGGCCTCTTGTGTCTCGACGGCTCGACCTCGGAGGTACCCCTCGGAGCCTGGGTATCAGCCTCCGGCATAGGGACCTCAGGAAGAAGAGTAACACCCTGAGCTGTGACCTCAGCAGGAGCGGATTCAACAACGGGTCTGGATCCCCCATCGTCCAAGACATCCTTCACCGAATCAAGAAAAGATCCCCCTTGGCTCTTATCTCCCCCACGGGAGGTACTGGCAGCCTTTGAGGGGTTACCCCTAGAACGAAATGATGGCCTTAGAGTCATGTCACCTGACTTAGTCTTTTCGGTACCTGAAGCACTAGCACCGGTTGAGATCGATACAACTGAGTCCCCTGCCGAAACTAGAACAACGGAAGTTCTTATGAGAATTGAAGTCTTCAAAATAGCAAAATCATTTAAAAAGGTTCAAACTTGAGCTTACTTTCAAGGTCTTCAGCGGGAATGGGATCTTGAAAAGAGGCGTTATAGATATCTGGGAACCTGGCTGCACCTATTCGAGAAGTGGTGTAAGCAGGCCAGGTACAAGGAGTCTGATGCAACTTGCGGTATAGAGCTCTGGTAAGCTTGGTAGAGAGCTTCGGAGGATCTTCAATCTCTGCAAAAGAATCAGAACCAAAAAAGGTTAATCGACCGTAAATAAACAAAACAGGAAAAGGGATATTCCTAGAATTCCTAACCAGATGGGTTAGTCCAAGTGACCCTAAGGTTCCGACCCACAGGAACCGTCAAGGGATCGACTTTAACATAAAAGTACTTCTTTCTCCAGTCATCATCGCTACTAGAGAACCTAAAGATAACGTGATTGGGACGACTAGAGAGGTAATAAGTCCCGGTACCACCCTCCTTAGAAGCACTCTCCTTCAAAGAGAAGAGGCTCATAAGCTCGGTAAGACCAACGTTTATCCCTTCCTCTTTGGACCTGGTGATGAAGCCGTTAATCACACGGATAATCGAGGGACAGAGTTGGGAAAGGGCTAGTCGATAATGATCTAGTAGATCGAGTAGTAAGGTCGGGAGAGGAAATCTCAAGTGAGACTTAGAGATGAATTTCTCGTGACAACAGAACCAACCCTCTGGAGCGGTCTCAGGGGTTTCGTCGGAGTTGCAGGCACGGCCAAGCTCTTTCAAACCAAGAGCTTGAGTCATGAGGTTGACTACGTCTTGACTGTTCAGCAACGACGGCGAGTGTGGGCTGCTCCCACTCGAATCATCCTTCTTCTTCCGCTTGGAGACCCTGGTTGCGACCGTCTCCCTGGCTTTCTTTTTCCCCTTCATCTTGGCTCCGACTTCTTACTTAACTTTCAGTAGTTTAGCTCCAGAGGCAGAGGGAGGCATCCCGGACTCACCGGAACCTTCTTTCGGAGGGTTCATGGTATGGGAAGATCAAGGAGAAAATCGATTGCAAGGTTTGGGAGAGAATTTGCAGAGAAAAGTAACGAGGAAGATAAAAAAAAAATAATAAATCGCAGTAAAATAAAGAGGGAGGAGAGAAGTTACCTTGAAAACTGAACAGAGGCGTGGAGAAAGTGGGAGGCGTAGCAGTTAATGCTCACAGCTTTATATCCCATCACCTCTTGAGATTCGGGAAAGTCATTTCAAATCCTCTCCATCTGAGCCGTAGATATCGCCAAATAGAATAAAGACCGTTATATCAAGTAGATCGAATCTAAACGGGATAAGAACTAATCATTACCTTAACAAAAAGATAAGGTCGGTAGCTGGATTCTAGCTTCCGAGACAAAGGATTTTATTCGGAAGCTGGGGGCAACTGTTGGACCCGAATATGACCCTCAGGAGAGGTACCGGTAAAATGTGAGCTATCGAGTGGGCCGAATAAAGCCCATCACGATAACGAGAGCTGGAAGCTGAACCGAAGGCTGAACCTAGAAGTCGTCATAATAGAGGTCACGATATAAAGGGAGCTGATACTTCGAGAAGACTCGGTCAAGAGGAACCTGGAGCAAGTACGTAACTGAAGCCGTATATCTCGGAGATTAGTTAAGGAGCTACCGACGAGACCTAGACTATATAAAGACGGAGAAGATCAAAGACAAAGGGACCTTCTCCAGAGATCAACTTTTAAACTAGATAAAAAGCATTACGTATTCTTTTGTAATCATCTCAAGATACAATCCTTTGTATTCATCATCTTTTCAACTCATCAATAAAATCATATTCATTCCTCAAGTTTTATTTACGGGATTCAGCCCACGATTCTCATTACATCTCTTGACCTAACCTAAAATCTAAGAAGTGAAACCTTGTCTCTCACAGCGGCTATCACGTCCAAAAAGCCCTCCACTCCACCCATACGAGCTGTGAACGAAGTTTTCGTCGAGGTCAACTCCGTTTTTGTCGAGGTCAACTCCGTTTTTGTCGAGGCCAGCTCATTTCTTGTCGAGACCAGCTCCGTTTTTGTCGAGTCCAACTCGGTATGTAGCTGAGAGACTTCGTCCTCCCGTCTCTGACCATAAGACGATGTCGCTCTCGGAACATCGTTGACAGAACCAATCCCCATCATACGCCCTTTTTTCCTCGAGGCAACCTTAAAAAAACCAAATATATATATTAAAATTTTAAATTTAAATTAATAATTTAAATTTTAATTTTGAAAAAGTTACCTCCTCGTAAATCTGATCGACTTCAGAAACGGATAAACTGACAGGCAATCCGTCGGGCGACTCCTGGGTCAGCTGGGTCTCACGCTCCGCAACCCAAGCTGCCACCTCGTTGTAGATTTGCTCGGACTTTTCATCTAGGAACTGACCCGCCTTATTCATGTGGGTGCGGTCGTAAAGTTCGAGAAGAGTGGGCATGCGTCCCAACTCTTTGGCCTATAAACATTGAATAAAATTAGTTCAATTTTTTATAATTTAAAAATAATAAATTAAAAAATTTAATTACGTACCATTTCCAAATGGATAGCAACGTGGGATTTTTGGCCCGTAGAGTGTAGCATTGCCCTACGGCCGTTCTCATCAACTGAGTTACGGGAGTTAGAGCAAGACTGGGCGACTCTGATGGAGTTCGGATCCTTCCAATAGGCGATGAGGCCATCCAGACATCCGTGGTGAGCTCAGCGGGTTTGCCTTTCACATAACCCTTCACGATCCAGTCACCCTTC
Source organism: Hirschfeldia incana (assembly GCA_026261945.1). Classification (NCBI taxonomy): domain Eukaryota; kingdom Viridiplantae; phylum Streptophyta; class Magnoliopsida; order Brassicales; family Brassicaceae; genus Hirschfeldia; species Hirschfeldia incana. Next base: position 83,258 of record JABCMI010000128.1, on the reverse strand, counting down.
CAGTTGGAGACCGTGTCCAGCAACCGTGGTTTCACCTTCTCGTAAAACGCTTGCCGCACCTTCTCTGTGTCCCCCAAAGACCAATTATATTTTTGCTGCCAAAAAAAATTAAATTAGTAAATAATTTATGAGAATTTAAAATTTTAAAAATTTAAAAATCAGAAAATAATAGTAATTAATAACTTACAGCGTAAATTTTGAACCACGTCCTTCTGACGTGGATCAGAATTAGCTTGCAGTTAGGATGTGGCAACACGAAGTAACCCCAAACCTGAAAAAAAAATTAAAAATATAAAATATTTTAACTTAAAATTTTAATAAAAAGTATTTTAGAAATATAAAGTAATTTAACTTACCACATAGTTCCCTCTGGTCGGTCGGGGTCTATGATCGGTAAGCCTTCTCTACCTGGCATAGCGAGAATGTCCTCGACAGTGTACTGAGAATAAGGGGCATTCGGCGGCACCTGCAAATCAGCATGAACTGGATTTGCGGGCATCTGAGGAGGCGGCACATGAGGAGCTGGCATCGGAGGAGGAGGAGCCATCTGAGGAGGAGCCATCGGAGGAGGCGAGACTCTGTGTAAATACTGAGTCTCGGGGACAGTCTCCTGCTGACTGCTAGAAGAACCGGGACCTGAAACAGATGGCGGGTCTAACCGGCTACCCGGCGGACCGAACATCTGTGCGTAATGAGTAGTGCGCTGATAATTGCGAATACTCTGAAAAAATAAAACAAAATTAAAATCAGCAGTTAAACTAAAATCTATTAAAATATTCCATAAACCTATCTAAATTCTCTAAACTAACCACCTAATCTAAATTCCCTAAACTAACCGCCTAATCTACCCTATACTAGGAGATGAAAGAGAGAGGCTTACCATCTTGGAGAGGTAAAGGAGAGGAAATAGAGAGAAATGAGGAGACCTCGCGGCTTCGCGTATATATAAGATTAGGGTTCCTCGCCATTTCCTCGTTAATTAACGAGGAAAGCCCGAGGCCCGTATTTCTGTTCCTCGTAAAGACCACGTAAACCCACGAGTAAATTGTGAGGCCCGTCTTTTTGAGACTAGGAAATAGCGAGGCCCGTGTTTTTTTTTACGACGAAATACCGAGGCCCATATCCTAAACCCCTAAAATCTCAAACCCCAAACTTATAATCTCATCTTTCATATCTTCTACTAATTTTATTTATTTTTATAAAAATATAAACCTTATTTTCAAATCTATAAAACTTAACTCTGAACATTTTTTTTGTAAGATTATTTAAAATTTTAAATCTGATTTAGGATATTAATATTGTAAATAAGAGATATTAATATTGTATATTTTGGATAAGATAGAAGTTGGAATAAATTTGGATTGGTTTGAAGAGATTTTGGTTTAAAGGAAGATGTATTTGGAATATATGATGTAGAAGATAAGGAATTTATGGTTTAGGGTTTACGGTAAAGCGTATGGTTTTAGGGATTTGAACATTTCCTCGCGACTTCCTCGCCAGATGACGTGGTATTAACGAGGAAATAACGACTAAACATTTTTCTATATATATGGGTGTTTCCCTTCCTCATATTCCACACAATCACCCAAATCACACAATATACTTAGAAATTTGGGTTTGAAATTAGAAAGATTTGAAAAAAAGAAGTGAAGAAGATATTGGGGTTACATATAGTAAAGCCTTGCGGATTCGATTTGCGTAGGTTTTGCCATATGTGACTTTAGTATCTTTCTTCTCTTTTTTTTAGTATATTTGATAGAAAGTAAAAACTATAGAAAGTTAAAAGTTTAAGCGTTAATACTTTTAATTAATAAAAATTATCTAAATAATTTTATTGATTATATCGAAAAACAGATACATCAATCAGATACATTGTCATTCTCGTCATCACTAGAAACATCATCATTTTCATTAAACTCGTCATCAACAACTTCGCCTGTGGAATCATCCATAACATCTTCATACTCTTCATTAAGCGGATCTATGAGAAGGATGTCATCAATTTGTTGTTGAGCTTGCTCGACGATATTTATCTGTTTTTCTTGCAATGGTGGTTCTTTCCCACCAATAATTCGTCCTCGAGGTGTAGCTTTTATCACGGCTAACCAATTTATTCTCGATTCTATCATTCGGGGGTATGGAAGAAAGCTAACTTGGTCTGCTTGTGAAGCTAAGATGAAAGGCTCGAATTTGTCGTACCTGCAAAATAAGAAAAACGTAAATATTAATATATACATGTCATGTACGGCAACAAAATATATTTTATGTACCTTCGTCCACCATTGACATCAACTACACCAAATTTGTTAAACCGGACACCTCTGTCCACAACAGGATCAAACCATTCACATTTGAAAAGAACGCATTTCAGCTTCAATATTCCTGGGAATTCCACTTCAATAATATCCGTCAAGATACCGTAGAAATTTGTTTCGCTTTTCACACATATTCCATAGTTACTGGTTGCCCGCTGTCTACCATAATCATATGTGTGAAAAGTATAGCCTCGTGTGAAATACATCTGTGATGTGGTGACCTTTACATGTGGAGCTTGAATTACTTCATGTAACCACTTAGGATAATCTGGATCGTCTTCATAATCAACCTGCAAAATTAAGAGTGTGTTATTATACATTGAATGGAAAATTCTGCATATTTAAAAGTTAGAGTAATACCTGAGTCCTCAATCACTTAATAAAGTGTTGATCTTTTCTTTTGTCTACATCACTTGTAGATATACTTGGGAATGTTTCTTCGACTTGAGAAACAAACATGCTATAAAATCACAAATTTTATGGACATTAATATACTTATATGTATTTAAAATTAAACTTATATATGTATTTAGAATTGTCAATATATGTTACCTTTCAAAATAACGCATCAAAGGATCATCGCAATTGAGTAGAATATAAATGTGTGCACTATGAGCGTCTTTTTCACTCGACCACCAAACCACTTTTAATTTTCCACCGAGTCGACCTATCTGGCTAAAGATGTCAGGAACACAAGCAACTGCATATGTTGGCGTGACACCACCATCATCGTATCTTCTTGGAGCTTTTTTTCTAGTACGTACTTTTGACGCAAAGTAATACGATGAGAAGTAAGAAGTTTCTTCTGTCAAACTTCCCGCAATTATAGAACCTTCAACTTTCGCAAGATTTTTTGCTTTTTCCTTCAAATATTTCATTGCTCGTTCATACTGATACATCCATCCGTAATGTACAGGTCCACGAAGTAATGCCTCATATGGGAGGTGGACAGCTAGGTGTTCCATGACGTCAAAAAATCCAGGTGGAAATATCTTCTCCAAGTTGCACAATAAGATGGGAATGTTCTCATGTAGCTGTTCGACGACTTCTTCTTTAAGAGTGCGTGTGCTCAGATCCCTGAAAAATGCTCCAATGTCTTGTATATATTCCAAATACAATGAAACACATGTACATTATTAGTCATATATAATAGCAAACTACACCATTTTAAAATAACTCTATTAAAATATATATATATATATATATATATACCTGCAAGTGCTTCATGTACGTTTGTTGGCAGTAGCTCCGCAAATGCAAATGGAAGTAGTCGTTGCATAAAGATATGACAATCATGACTCTTCATCCCGGAGAACTTTTGACCTTTTTCAACACATCTTGAGAGATTTGAAACATACCCATCGAGAAACTTCACTTCTGATGCAACCCAGTCGAACAACACCGACTTTTTTCTGAAAACAATCGAAATATGGGAACCAGAACTTGTCCATTGCTTTTTATATGTAAGTCACTTCTTGCGCAAATGTCTGGCAGGTCCAACCTCGATTTTATGTTGTCTTTTGTCTTCCCTGGGATATTCAATATTGTATTCATGATGTTCTCAAAGAAATTCTTCTCTATATGCATCACATCAAGGTTGTGGCGCAGAAGAAGATCCTTCCAATAAGGCAACTCCCAAAATATACTTTTCTTGTGCCAGTTGTGATGAACACCATAAGAATCAGGCATATTACCGGGGACATGCCAATTACCACCACGCAGAGCTGTTTTCAATGCTCCATAGTAATCGAGTTGCGCTTCAATTTGTTCTCCAGTTAGATATGGAGGAGGTGTGTCTCTGACAACCCTTTTGTGCTTAAACAATTTCTTGTTTCTTCGGTACGGATGGCCAGCGGGAAGAAATCAACGGTGACAATCAAACCAACTTGTCTTCCTACCATTTTTTAGTTAAAACGCATCTGTCGAACCATTACAATATGGACAAGCTAATCTACCATGTGTTGTCCATCCAGACAACATCCCATAGGCAGGAAAGTCACTTATGGTCCACAAAAGCATCGCTCGCATCGTAAAATTCGTCTTCGTTGAGCAGTCATACGTCCTCACTCCCGTAAACCACAAATCCTTCAACTCTTTTATAAGTGGTTGCAAGAAAACATCCAGAGACCTTTTTGGATGGTTTGGACCAGGTATTAATATGGTCAAGAATATCAATTCCCGTAAATTGCACATCTCCGGTGGCAGGTTGTATGGCGTAAGAAAGACTGGCCACAATGAATATTGTCTCCCTGACATTCCGAATGGACTAAATCCATCTGTGCATAAACCGAGATACACATTCCGGCTATTGCTAGCGAATTCCGGATATACTTTGTTAAAATGTTTCCAGGCTCTTGCATCTGATGGTTGACTCATCTCACCATCCATCTGAGTATGCTCGGCATGCCATCTCATCTTTCCAGCAGTCTCCTCTGATTGATACAATCTTTTCAATCTATCTGTGATTGGTAGGTACCACATCCTTTTGTACGGTATCCTACGTCTCCGTCCTTGCGGAATCTTGACTTCTTGAAGAATCGACATTCTTCTAACTTCTCATCAACTCCCCAGTAGATCATGCAGTTGTCGATGCAAATGTCTATCATCTCCGAAGGCAACCCAAGACTATAGACCAGCTTCTGAATCTCATAGTAAGAATCAGCAGACTCATTGCCTTCCGGCAAATACTCTTTAAACAAGTCTACCCATTCATTCATGCAACTTTCAGGTAGATTGTGATCCGTTTTTATATTCATCATTCTAGCAGCCAACGATAATTTAGAGAGACCTTCTCTACAACCACTGTAAAGTGGCTGATTTGCCGCATTCAACATATCATAAAACTTTTTGGCATCTATGTTAGGTTCCTCATCTTCATCATGAGCTACGAATGCATCAGCTACCATATCATGAACCCTATCACAATCTACCATCTGCTCTTCCTGATGGTTATGTTCATTAACCAAATGATGATCTACCGGTTCTACCTGAAAGTTGTTATTACTACTACTAGCAGCTTCATTCTGATCATAATTATAACTTTCTTCATGATGAAACCATATATAGTAATTTGGCGTTAAACCTCTATTTATTAAATGCTTCCAAACATTTTCACGATTTCCTAATTTCGAATTATTGCATTTTTTACAAGGGCAGAATATCTTACCGCTTTCTTGGGCGAGCGATGTAGAATCTGCTTGATGCATAAAAGTCTCCATCCTCGTAAGGAATTCTTTCGTCACTCTCCCGTTACCATCTCTATGCATATACATCCACTTTCGGAACTCATAAATATTCCCGGACCTGGACATAATTTTTTTTTAACTCTTTTTTTTTCTTGTTGGTGTGTCTAAAATGAGGTTCAAACGTTCATATTTATAGAATTTTCGAATCTGGTTGGTGAGATTTAGCGAGGAATTAAGCACGCAAAGATAATTAGGTGAAACAAAAAAAAACATGTTTCAAAAGGTTCGTGGTTAATTCCTCGTCCAAGAAAATCCACGTAAAAACGAAGCTACATTTACGTCCACTTTACGACGAAATTACTTTTCCTCGTAAATAAGACGTCATCCTCGTAAAAGCGACGTCAGTTTACGTTATCTTTACGAGGAAATACTTTTCACGTTACTTCACGAGGAAATAACGTGGATTGTTTTTTTCCTCGTCACTTCATCGTAAAAACGAAGGTATTTAACGAGGAAATATTTTCCTCGTTAATCTTTCTCGTTAAAGCCCAATTTTTTTGTAGTGTTAACATTATTAGTTAAAGAATATTTTTTACCTAAAAACAAACTTGGAATCTACCCAAAAATCAAAGTCTAATACTATATTAGACTGGTCTATATACTTAAACGGTTCTTAATGTGTTATATCATAAAATCAATATCAGTTGACTCGATTCGACACACGCCAAATAATAAAGCGCAGTTGTTATTTTGGAACCATATTGGAAAGCTTTTTTTTTTTGGGAAAATTAGATAAATGGGCAACTTTAAGTTTGTAATTTGCTAGTTGGGCAACTTCAAGTTTAAATTTGCTGAATGGGCAACTTTTGAAATTTGCCTATATAAACTTGAGTTGAAATGTCCTTTAAGGTCTTTGTCAGAAACATTATTTACATGATTGTCATTCCAGTTTCTTAATTCTTAAAAATATAATGAAATTTCAAAATAGTGAAGAATAAAAACTAAACTTGCCCTACTATATACTAATATCAGACAGATATTAATTTTTTCTAAAAAAAAATTTGCCTTACTTTTTTTTGTTTTCGTAATCAAACATTAAAAAAATAGATCTGTTCATTGAACATTCATTGTTCTTCATTTTATCTGGGTTTTGTTTCAACGATATCAAAATATAAATTTTATCTATGAACGAAATCAACTTAATTATTGAAATAGAGAGGTGTTTTTATCAAATGGTGATGCACCTTGGCGATTCAATCGAACTTGGACAAATAATCAGATTCATTCTAAAAGTTCAGGTTTTTGTATGTTTAAAGGCTTAGAATTTGATGTTATCTCATAGATATATAATTTTTATGCAAGAGATGATAAGAAAATTGCAAAAAAAGGATTTTTTATGTTAAAAGAGTTGGAGGCGGCCATGAAATCGTCACAGTAGATGTAAAAACCCTAAAAGAAAGAAGATAACTTAATTACAAATTTGCCATTAATGAAAAAAAAAATTAAAACAAACAACGCACCTCCTCCGATTCGAACCCGTGACATCCTAACATCATTAAACCCACTACTGCCACTGAACCACATCAGATACATTGTAAAGAGTGTCAGATAGAATAAATATATATATTATACGAAATGAAAATATTTTAAAAGGTGTCTAATGTTAAGAATTTAATTATTACTTCGTCTGTTTCTAAATAATAGATGTTTTAAGATTTTCACATTTTTAGTAAAACACATTAAAACTTTATTATAAATACATAGTTTTCTGTAATTTTATATTTACTATATATTTTTAAAACAATAAGATTTTACAAAATGCAATCAATGTTTTTGACCTTCACAATTTTTTTATTATTAGTTGATAAAAATTGCATTGGAAAAATAAAAATGTATCTTTTAGAAACAATTTTTTTCTCTAGAACATACATCTTTTAGAAACGGAGGGAGTGTATTTTAAATTTTGAAATTATTTATATAAGTATTATTTGAAAAATTTAATTTCATAGCTTAATTACTATAAATGTGAAAAAAGTTACGGGTTAAATATTTAACATTCATTTCAAATGTTTGAACGAAACTAAATGTGTTCATTTCATGGTTTATGTTTTAGGGTTTAGGGTTTAAGATTTAGGTTACAAATTTAGAATTTATATGTATATAATTCGTCGTTTTAGGTTTTAAGGTGTAAAATTTAGGGTTTAGGCTAAACTTTAAACTCTAAACCCTAAACCTTTAAACCTAAACTTTTAACTTTTAAACCTAAACTTGAAACCCTAAGAACTCAAAACCTTAAATCTAAACCCAGAATAAACCTTAAATTCTCAACCCTCGACCCTCACACCTAAAGCTAAAATAATGTCACATTAGAATTGGGTTTTATTCTAATTTTACTCCATATAATTACACCCTCCACGCTAAACCTTAAAGCCTAAACCCTAAAACGGAACCTAACCCACAAATTCAAAATCTTAAATGTAACACGGAACCATAAACCCTAAACCCTGAACATTGAAGTTTAAACCCAAAACCTTGAAGCCCGAATCCAGCTATAATTAAGACAAACCACGTCTCTTTTCATTTGATTTTTATATATAAATATACATACACATCAAACTCTTAAATTAAACACTAAACTTTAAACACGCAAATTTATAACCTTAAATGAAACACTAAATCTTGAGCCCACAAAATCAACACCCTAAATGAAACACTAAACCCTAAACTTTGAAGCATAAACTTTTAAATATAATATTTTTAAAAGAAAAAAATGATTAATATTTCAATATTACTATTTTATATTTTAAAATATGTTAAACTGGGAAATAAATTGGCTAACTAATATGATGAATATGATCATATAAATTTAAATAAATTTTAAACATTTAACCATCATTTTTTTCAGATTAGATTACTTTAGTTTTATATTTTTGATGCACATTTACAATTATATTTATACAAATATGATATGTAAGTTGATGGTAAAAATTTATATTTGCAATCTTATTTAACTTATATTTATTATCGTGTATATATATATATATATATATATATATATATATAATTTTAATACTGATATATGAGTTATTAATATATTTTAATAAATATTAAATGAACACCAAATCCTAAACCAGCAATTCTAATAAATATTTAAGTAAATAAAATTCAAAATATATAATAAATAAAATTTTAAATGTTTTCAAATCAAGCTTTTAATAAATTTGAATCATAAACCCTAAAACCCTAAACCATCAACTCTACATTCCATTTGGGCTCATTGGACTCTTCTATCTAAGCTTTAGCCCAAAGCAAGTGAAAACCCTCTAAAACTCTAAAACCCTAAAACCTCAATTCTAAACACTAAAACTTTAACTCTAAACCCTAACCCAAGACCCTCAACTATAAACGCTAAACTATATATCCTCAACTCTAAATTCTAAATCTTAAGTTTTGATTAGTTAACCCTAAGGTAGAAGAAACATGTCTTTTCTAATTTTATTTGTCTATATGAGTATACATCTACATCAAAACCCTAAACCCAAAAACTTTAAATTTTAAATAAAACACTAAACTCTAATAATATTTAAATAAATAAATGTAAAAAAAATATAAAATAAAATAAATGTTTTTAAATTAAACTTCCTTGAAATTTGATTCCTACATCAAAACCCCAAACCCAAAAACTTAAAATTTTAAATAAAACACTAAACTCTAATAATATTTAAATAAATAAATGTAAAAAAAACTAAAAAAAAATTAAATGTTTTTAAATTAAACTTCCTTGAAATTTGATTCCTAAACCCTAAACTCCACAACCCTAAAACCTCAAATCTAAACCCTAAACCCTAAAACTTCAACTCTAAACCCTAAACCCAAGCCCCTCAATTCTAAACCCTAAACCCAAACCCTAAGTTTTGATTAATTCCTAAGTTTATAAATGTCATTTATAAACCCTGAAACCAAACCTTAAACCCTAAACTCTAAAACCATACAACCTTAATTCTAAACCCTAAACCCTAAAACTTCAACTCTAAACCCTAAACCTGAGCCCCTCATCTCTAAATCCTAAACCCAAACCCTAATTTTTGATTAGTTCCTAAGTTTTTTTTGTCACCGTTAACCCTAAATTATAAATTTCCTTTTTACCTGTTTTTTTTAGACGACGAAACACTAGTCTATTACTCAAACTTGAAGTGGTCTAGGTAACCATACCGGAATAGAAAACCAATAAAATAAAGAGTTCTATGGAAAGATCTCAAATTCCTGGCTAAAAAATCTGAAATATGATTTTGCGCTCTTGGAATATGTGTGATTTTGAAATCCAGGAAGTATATCTTTAGTGCTGTATTCTCTTTAAAAGTGAGGATAAAAATGGTTAGTATAAACATGAAAGTAGTGTTATGAATGTGGTATTTATGACAATTTTCCAACTAATAATTTTGGAAACCTACATGGATCATTCATTATCCCAAGTATTAATTTTGATTTTTCTATATAAGTATACATCCACGTCAAAACCATAAATGAAACATAAAACTCACAAACTCAAAACCTTAAATGAAACCTTAAATCCAAACCCAATGTGTATACTAAAAGGTGTACACTACAAGGTGAGAGATGTCGCGAATTCTTTGAAAAGTGTTTAAATATTGGTGTACACTACTAGGTGTACACTAATAGGTGTACACTACTAGGTGTACACTAATTATTTGTTTTTATATTTATGTTGGAAGTTTCTATCAAGTGTAGAAGTCATTTTATGTATGTACACCTTTATTGTACACCTAGTAGTGTATGAAAATGGTTAATGTAGCTATTCATTAATGTAATTATTGCTTTATAGGTTTTTCCTGAAAAAAAATATATGAAATTATAAAGTATATATCCACATCAAAACTCTAAACCCACAAACTCAAAACTCTAACTGCAACACTAAACTCTAAACCAACAAAATCAGAACCCTAAATGAAACACTAAATTTTAAACCTTGAAGCTTCAAACCTAGCATAAGTCATACATTAAATAACATACTTTGATCTTTATAGACTATACCCTTCTTGTTCTTTACACCATTGAACTACATATTAAAGTCTATGTCGGTGTTTCAATGATATGATTAAACACTTTATTAAAATAAATAAATAGTGAAATGTCTAAACCGTGTGGAGTGCCATAAATGAGATAAAACCAACAACAGTTGAGGTGTACACTACAAGGTGTACAATACCAGGTGTACACTAAGTAAGTGTACACTAAGTAGTTTCATACTTGAAATGATCCAAATATTTTACTTGAACACTTGTATTCATCCAAATTTTTTTCTTGATATCAAATATCTAATTATGATAATATATAGTTAAATACATTTTTTGAATGTTGGATATAATCACCTTATGAATTATGAGTAATCGGCGAAGATTTTGAAATATTCCTGATTTAGTTTGCTTATGCTACTCTCGGTCTCTCGACACTTCAAGTTTATATAGTTTTGTCTAAATAACATATATCAAAAATATGAAAACCTCACATATATATGAGTGTAATTGTAGTGTGCACCTCCAGTATTATTTGTTTTATCCCATTTATGGCATTGCATACGATTTTATGTTTATGTAACAAGTTTCTATCAAGTTTGCAAGTCATTTTATGTATGAAATTTTTTAGTGTACACCCAGTAGTGTACACATGTTAGTGTACACCTAGTAGTATATACCTCAACTATCGGTTTATCTCATTTATGGCACTATTCACGATTTTGTTTTTACCACAACTTCATGTTGATCACTTATTCTAGTTTTCTTATTTATGTTAATCATGTTACATTCACCAATATTTTTTTTACATCAGGAATATAATTTTCTAATTTAACTCTAATTTTTGAATCCTAAAAATAAAATACAAACAAAAATTTAATATAAAAAAACTGATTTGATATATTTTAATGAATAAAATAAAATTGAATGTTGTGCAATTGTATCAATAAGTGAGAAAATGTTGGTGTTATCATATACTCATAAATTTTATCATCTACATACACTATAGTTGTTCATTTTTTTGATATATATATATATATATTGTTGTTCATATAAACTATTAATTTACAAATTTGAATTCAAAGTCTAGTTACTCTAAATGTTAAAAATATTATATGTTACATAGTTAAAATTCATTTTTTTTATAAAAAAAAAAAATTTGAACGAAACAAGAGTGTACACAAGAGTGTATAAATATCATTTTACCTCTTTAAAGGTAACTGTAAAAATGGTTAGCATAAACATGAAAAGTGATATTATGAATGTGGCATTTTTGCCAATTTCCCAAGTAATAATTTTGAAACCTACGTGGATCTTACATTTTTTCCCAAGTAATAGTTTTGATTTTTCTTTACAAGTATACTTCCACATCAAAACCCTAAATGAAACACTATGTTGATAATTTATTCTAGTTTTCTCATTTATGTAAACCACGATATATTCAAATTTTCAAATGATATTAAAAATATATTTGACAAATTCATAAATACTTGCATTTTCAAATGATATTAAAACTTATAAATTAGACAAACCAAGTGGGAAGATTAGAGAGAAATAAAACCTTTTATTAAAACAAAAAACAGTTGAAATCCTAAACCGTGTGAAATGCTATAAATGAGATAAAACCAATAGTAGCTGGGGAGTACATTACAAGGTGTACAACCAGGTGTACACTACTAGGTGTACACTAAGCAGTTTCATACTTGAAATGATCCAAAATAATTTTTTTGAAATCAAATATCTAATATTTTACAAAATATAAAATTATAGATAAAAGATAACTTTTTGATGTCTAATATTTTAAATTCATAATTTAAAAACAATGAGACTTAATATAATAACATCAAAAATATACAACTATTTTTGAGTTTGAAATATTACAAGAATTTTGAATTTGGTTTTTGTTACTACATTAATATATTATTTTAAAAATATTTTAATTTTGACAATATTGTTAAAAAAATTCTTAACTATATTGTTATAATTAAAATAAAAATAAATATATTGTTAAATTTGTATTTGTAATTATTATTTGAAATGAGTTACTAAAATTTCATAGTTTTACGATAACATAATTTCAAAATAGTATATGAACTAAAGGTTATTTTACACTTTTATATTTTTTTTGTGTATAAACATTTTTAAACAATATATTTCTGAGTGTTTCAAAATAAATAAAAAGATAATATATAGTTGTAGATATAAAATTTTAACATATGGTAATATTTTAAAAGTGTTATTTGTAGTATTTTCATGTATTTAAGAATTTAATTTTTTCGAAGCATGAACAATTCTCTCAAATAGCATTTTTGAGTTTTTGTCACAAAATAGGCCTCAAAAATCAAATTGACCAAAATAGTTTTTTTTTATTTTGAAAATGTTAATATTTATTTTTTATTTTTTGAAAAACCAAAACTCACTCCTTAACTCTAAACCATAAGTATATATTAGTGAATCCTATGAGTATAAAATCATATTTTACCCTTGAATAAAATATATTTTGGTCAGTTTCTTCCTTCAGAACTATTTTTGTGAAAATAAACTAAAAAGAAAATTTTAAACCAGTCAGCAAGAAAATACAATACAATTATTTTTTTCTGTATAAACTTACAGGCATATTATCCTAATATACATTTTCTTAAGAAATATATTTTTAACCCAGTCAGTAAATCACTAAATTTTAATTAATAACTCTAAACTCTTGGATAAACCATAAACGTTTAGATAAATTATAGACCCTAAAATTTATGATTTATTCAAGAGTTTAAGGCTTACCCAATGGATAAGGATATAGTGCTTTGCTGATGGTATTAAAAATATTTTTTCTAAAAGTCTTTTTTTTTGTTTGGAAATACTATTATGAAAGAAAAGAAATGCTATTGATTGCTGAATCTACAAATTCATCCTATAAAATATTTTTTTGTCATGACTCTTAAAATATTCTACATATTTAATAATATTTTATTATGATATAATTGTTTAGATTAAAAATGAACCAAATTAGTCACCAATTGTAGTGAAATAAGAAAATATTCTTCTAAACTTTCACAAATTGTGGCTAGCATTTAAAAATTCACAAATTAATTATCTTGTAGCTTTGTGTAGCTACTAAAAAATTATATATACGCACGAACCTTTTTGTCTTTTTCAAAGATTAGTTCTCGACTTCAGTTCTTAGGAACCAGAACTCAGATGGTCTAGATAGGGTAAATAACTAGACGATTTAATAAAAATGTTGCTGTGGCCTAGTGGAAATTTACTATGTTTAGGTTAGGCAGTTTCCGGGTTCGATTCGTATCAAGCGTTTTTTGTTGTTTTTTTGTTTTTTTTCATTAATGGCATAATTGTAAATTAGTCATCATCTTCCTCAGCATTTTTTAGGGTTACACAGACATTTTTACAGAGCCGCCATGTTTTTTTTTTCACAGATTTCTTCTATTATTTTTATGTTTTTCTTGCTGGGTATGTCTTAAATTTGTAGATTTAACATTTATATCCGATTTCAAGCTTTCAAACACCAAAATCTTCAATAATATTGCTGACTCCGATTTAATGGCAGCCTATGTTGAGTTTAAAAGGACAGTTAGGTCTGTTCTCACTAACGGGATGAATCTATCACGGACTCGATCTTCCTCTTTCTCGTTCTCCCATACGTTTCCTCAATTGATTCAGAAGGTTGTTCATTGTCATCCTCTGCTCATGTATCTCTAGGAGGCAACATTCATCCAAAGATTACACTGATTTGTTTTTCTGAGCGATTGGTTCAGGGATTCGAAGACTGATTTGAAGGATAAAGGCTATGATTCTTTAACAAAAAAAAAATAAATAATGATTCTTTAACAAAAAAAATTTAAATAATGATAATTTCATAGATGATTATTGGGCAAAGTCTGTTTCAAGTTTTGTTTTACATACAGTGTATTTATTTTAATTGAAATGGCAAATACGTAAATAATATATCTGACAATGACCTTAAAAGACATTTCAATATAAGTTTTTATGGGCAAATCTTAAAAGTTGCCAATTCTTCCAATTTAAACTTAAAGTTGCCCAACTAGCAAATTACAAACTTAAAAGTTACCCATGCCAATTTTTTCTTTTTTTTTTTACAACCATATTGGAAAGCTATACACAACCTTTTTGGAAAACTTGTATAGATTTGTTTTTGGGCTTACTTTCTGAAGTAATTAAAAGTAGAGATTACTTACACATTATACCAAATTGTTTCTCAATAATCTTTCAATGAAACCGAGAACCACACAAACTCTTATAAATAGCCTTTAATTAAGGCTTGTAATGAGAACATACAATAAAGAGTTTTCAGAAATCAGAGAACAAGTGCATTCCTTCAAGTCTCAAACCTTTGGTTTTAGCAAAGCAGAGTTTCTCCTCTACTCTTCATGACGGAAACAGAGATCTGCCTTGTTTCTCTAGCTTCCTTGTGAACGTGAAAATTTATATAGCACATGCCTGCTTAAACAACAGTCTCATCCGACATCTCTCATGTAATAGAACTTTTCCATTTATTTATCAGAAGTTGTTCTTTTCCATCCTAATAAACTATGGATTAATGTGGTTCATTATCTTCTACACGCTGCAAAATCACATTCTCACAAAATATTGGTTCTTATGTTCCAGTTCACAAAAGTTACATTTCTGAGTTATATCTATACACACATAAACATACGTATAGAACTTTAGGCAACGCGTGTTATACAAGTAAAATTATATCATTGTTTCTACTTACTCTCAGAAGAAAAACGACACAGATTTCTTATGCAGCTTCTTTGTAGAACGAGACTTCCTAAGCGCTTCTGCGTATTTAATCAGCTCCTTCTTCCTGTTTTGATCTGACTCCAAACACTCTTCTTCTCCGTAGTTGGAAGCATCTGCTGCTTCACTCTTACGACGTAACATCCTCATGTGTTCCTTGAAGTCCTCCTCCTCATCTTCGCCACGCAGCAACATTTGGAAGTCCATTGAATGAGGCCTCCTAGGACCTGTGCTTGAGCTGCTCGGTTCAGAAGAACCACCTCTCTTCTTAGTATCTTTACCGTGTAAGATCTTCATCAGCTTATGCATAAGCTTCTTCTTCCCTGACTTTTTAGTTTTTGTCGCAAACAATGTGTCAACTGAAGAATCATCTAAGAACATTGAGTCAGTGATCATTGATGATGACTCCTCTTGAGAAGATGACCATTGATCATAATCTGTATGATCTTCCTCGTGTGCATATTCAAGAATCAGCTGCTTAGCTTTCTCCTCTGAAGTAGGGCTTAGAGTAGTGCTAAGATCCCTAGCAACGGTTTTACCAGGAGGTGGTTGGTATGTTCTCAGCTCATATCTTAAGCAAGCGTTTATCCATTTGAGATAAACAAGCTGCTCCAGGTCAGTGCATCTATCTCCTTGAAGCTGCTCTATCTCCTTCTTCAGCTCTTCGTTTTCACTCTTCAATTTGTTACCATCTTCACGTAATATCTCCATCTGCATAAAAAAAAAGAGTTTCACAATTAACATTCAGTTTTCCTATTATATAAAGTTCAAGAACTTGGACAAGTTACCTCTAGGTGTTCGGTTTTTGTTTCGGTTTGGGTATTTCGGTTGTTATTTAAATAATCCGGTTTGGTTTTAGTTCGGTTATTTCGGTTTGGGTGGTAAAGCCGGGAATCTGCTAATATCTGTAGATCCAATTGGGTTCTAGTTTTTTTGCGTAATTTCAGATAATATGGGTAAAAACATCAGATAACTCAGGGTTTTTAGATTAAAATTCAGGTAATTCGGGTTGTTCGGATAGTAATTCAGATAATTTAAAATATCTTTGGTAAAAAGGATATTGGGGTAATTCGGTTTTGGGATAATTGGGTTTATAAATGTTTTTTGGATATTTGGTTATTTAAAAACTAAATATAACATATTTTTAGATATATAATCTATATTTTTTTTTTAACTTTGGTTTTTCCTGCGGTTTCAGTTTTTGGTTATAAATATATAGTTATCATTCGGATATTTATGAAATCGGTTGTTTTGGTTCATTGCAGTTCAATTCTTCAGTTCCAGGTAAATATGATTAGGCCTATTACCTCCTCTGGATCCTCCAACTTCGAACTCGCTATGATCTGAACAGCTTCCAGCTTCTCAGCTAGTTCAAAGTTCTCGAAATGTAATCTCGTGTTGGAGTCTCTAAGCTCGTTGATCTCACCTTCCAAATCCCTTAGCCTCTGCACCATCTTATCCGCATCAGGAACAGGTAAACTAGCTTTGATCTCATCTTCTTGAAGCTTCGCAACTCGTTCTTTAAGAGACAAGAGCTGCTCTACATGCTGTTGTGTTTTGATGTTGAGCTTCTTCTTCAGCACATGAACCTCGGACTTAGCCATATCCAGCTCCAACACAACCTTCGAATGCTCAGAACACTGAGCCTTGAGTTTCTCGTTCTCGGCTTGCAGAGACTTGATCTTGAGGTTGAAAACTTTAGTCTCCATCTGGTTTAGTTTCAGTCTACTCCTTAGCTCCATTGCAATCTTTTGCTGCTCCTTGAGACTGTAATACTCCAGCAACTTGTCCTCAAGACACCTCTCTCTTTCACGTAACACCCTCACCGTGTTTCTCAACCGCTTGGTTTCGTTCACATGATCACCTTCCTCTGCGCTTGGAAACGCTAAAGGAGCTGCAGACATATCTGACTTTGGAGATTCACATTCATCATCATCATACACCAATAAATCTAGCTTCTTGACTTCATCTTCGAACTCCGGTAAAAGAAACACATCTTTCTCATCAACATCATATTCGCTTCTTGGCGAAAAACCGTGTAACGACTCTTCTTTGTTAGTCCTATGCGTTTCTGAATCTCCTCTCTGTAGAAAGAGACACACAAAAGCAAATCAAAAGCCAAACTATCAATCTACAGATTCTATAAAAAGTCAACTATAAATAGCAATAAGAGGCCAAAACAATCAGCTACAGATTTGTATAAGTCAACCTATAAATAGCAACTTGTAGCATAAACTATTCTTGAGATCAAATGAGTTTAACTTACATGGATGGGTTCATTGGAGCTGTCTCTGTATCCATGATCTGAAAATTTGAATAATCCATCTTTACAGATTAGACTCATGAATGTGTAAACATCAATCAATTTTTTTTTATTTTTTTTTATCAACATCAATCAAATTAATATAATACAAAAACACTAAGATAAAAAAGAACACAAACCTGATGATTTTGGTCGAAGAGGAGGCAAAGAGGGTTTGATTGCTCTTTTAGTATTCCTTCTAAATCGAGAAAAGAGAAACCCAGCGAAAGTTACGGCAAAGGCGGCTCCTAATTGAAGCACGACCAAGTTAATATCTCTTTTGTGTTTGGTAATAATCATCATGATTCCGACGAAATAACCAAAGTCATATGTGTCTAGTTCTTGCTCTGTGACTAAATCTGCAAGTTCAGATTTTTAAATATCAAAAGACAGAACTTTGATGGTGGGATCGAATAAACCACTTCAGGATCAAACAGAACAAAGAAAGACAAAAGTTTTGATTTTTTATGTCTTTTCCTTAAAGAACAAAAAAAAGACCAAAACTTTGTCTTATTCCAATAACAGAAACAAGTGAGAAGAAGACTCACCAGAGATTAAAAGATTAATTAGCACGAAACCCTTATACTAACGATTTGGGTGTGGTTTTTAATAGGAAGTTGGTAGCAGATGCGAGATCACTAGTGGGTCAAAGAAGAGATTTTGATTCTCTTTTGGGTGGGTGTATATCGCTGTCGGATGATCAAAAATGCGTTAAATGTTGATATTAACGGCGAAAAAAATGTTGATGTGTTGGAGAGATACTGATCATAGGATATGGTAATGGAGGAGAATTCGATCACGAGACTGTTTCGTTGGAATCGAATGAACTTTCATCGCCAGATGCGTTTAAGTATTATCATATTATTCTAATCAAATTATTTTGTTTAATTAATTACTCGTAGTTTACGGACTTGCAGGCGTGCGACTCTTTGTTCGGTTTGATTAATTCAATTCTCAGTTAGTTAGTTCGGTTCATTACTGAATTTAAATTCGGTTCAGGTTGAATAAATCATGGTTTAACTTGGTTTAAAATCTGATGATTTTGCTTAAATTCAGTTAGTACATTCGCAATTTTACATTTTGGTTATAATTTGGGTGTGATGTAGTTTAAATCAGTACGATTGAGTTATAATTTTTTTTAATAAAAAACCGAACTAGTTAGCTATCGAACCGAATATAACCCAATTTTTAAACTTGTTGAACCAAACCAAATTCTTGACTACTCATAACCCATTCGGCCAGATCCAGCTCATTTTCGCAGGCTTAGACTTGTTCTTTAGTATGGAGTCAGTTATGTTTTTGTAGGCCTCATCGTTGTATAGCGTTTTAAATTTAATGTTTCACTAATGGAGTATAAAATCTATGTCAAATTGTCAATACGACTGATTCATGGGTATGTTTCAAAGTCATCAAAGAGAAAAGAAGATTTAGAAAATAGCCCAAATCTATTAAATTCTTTTGGCCCAACATGTCCATAAGACCAAGAAGCAAAGCCCACAAACTAAAATTGTTCTTTAATCAAGAAAAAAAACTCACCAGTCGTGTTACAAAATAAAAAAAAAACTCACCAGTCAAAAATGTTCGTAGTCTTCTTGTTTGGCTGTTGAAACTTTGAGTATATATGATGTGGTAAATGGCACTAGGAGACTCATTCCAAAAATTATAATCCATCAGCTAACGAAATTACTATAAAAAGGGAAGATTTTTCTTGCTAAAAAAGTGATTTCGCCTTTTTATTGGAAATCAAATATTGTAAAGTCTTATCCAATGTGAATTGAACTTAGGTGGCGAAAGTTATAGCCACAACTTCTTTACCACTAGACCAACTCAATGTTGATAAAAAATCGCTAAAATACTTGGTAAAAAAAGGAAGATTGGAACAACAAAATACGCCTAATTCACAATAAAACCTGAAGAAATTAGTTATGAAGTTGTTCATCCTTCTAATTTGTTGTATTTATTCATCGGAAAAATCGCATAAAAACCTTCAAAGTAACAGCCACTTACACTTTAAATCTTGAAAATGTTTTACACGTACTTTAAACCTCCAAAATGACACTTGTATCAAAAGAAACCTTCAATCTGGCTTATTTGTACACTTGTATTAAAATAAACCTTCAATCAGTTAAACACTACCAGTTATTGTTTTGACTTGATGTACAAGTAAGCCAGACTGAAGATTTCTTTTGATACAAGTGTCACTTTTGAGGTTTAAAGTGCTTGTAAGATAATCTTAGGGTTTAAAATATAAGTAGTTGCCACCTTGATGGTTTTTTTATGCGATTTAGTTAAATTCAATAAAACATATGTATTTAATTAAATTTGTTTGCATTCAGGCCTAAGATGTTTTGACAAGAGTTATAACCTCAGACAATTTATG
>JABCMI010000128.1:0-62770 GCA_026261945.1 Hirschfeldia incana | reverse complement strand
GTTTTTATCAAGGAGTAATTGTTGATATGCCATACTTTCAAATGACAATGTGAGAACGGTACCCTTCCAAGGGAAAATTGGAAATAGGGTCCATCCTTTTTGTAAAATTACCATCTAACCCTTTGCAACAATAATCCTCTTTTGGTAAAAAAAAAAATTAAAAAGCATAATAAATGACAACTCTTTACCTTCAACGGTTATCTCAGATATCAGATTTGTTGCTCATATCGTCAAAGGCTCTCACTTTATCTTCAACGATCTATCACATTTCAAATTCTCTAATCTCGAGTATATCTGATACATTAAGTGAATTGAAGACGTGGAAGGCGAACAGATTACAGCCTTATCCGGATCTGAGAAATACCAGGTATGATAAAAATTTATAAGTTCTAGGTTTCTATGAACAGAGGCAAAGTCTTTCTTTTATGGTTGCCTTAATAATGATGTTCCCTCGCCGCTACGATTACGATTCACTTGTACCTTGTTGCCAAAACCCAAAATTATTTTTGCGATGTGTACTGATGCAAATTATGTATTATGCAGATAATGATGCACATAGTTACTGTTTTTGGAGAATGGAAGATGGATAATGTTGGTTCGGAGTTCTCTCCAACCAAGAAGGGAATTGCGTTCTTTGTAGGTGATGATATCAAATATGAGGATTTTCTCCGCATGGTTTGTGAAGATTACAATATGATTAGTGAGATGAAAGCGGTTGAGCTTGCGTATATCTTGCCTAAAAGAATATTGGAGAATATGCCTAGCAACACTCCTCCGATGTCCTTGAGTAACGACAGACAACTTGCAGATTTTATAACCTTGTTGAAGACAGATTCTATGTGTGTTTTTGTTTCATTGACTGCAAACAGAGGTCGTCCTGATGTGAATAGAAATCAAAAGCGTGTTGTCAGAGAGAATGCTTCTGCTGATTTTAGTAGTTTTGGAAATGTTCATTACGAGCCAACGAAGCCATCACATGAGACTATGAAGCCATCACTTGAGACTATGAAGCCATCACAGCTGCGTAAGAGTGAAACCATTAAGTCTGGTGACAGTTTCAGTTGCAAGAAAGAACTAATAACAAAGCTACGTAGGATTTCAGTGCTCGAAAGGTTCGATTTCTGCATCAAAAAGTCTTGGAAGCAATTATTTTACGCAAAGTGCTTCGTTCCTGGATGTTCCTGGAAGATACGTGCTACAACTCTGTCGAGATCATCTCCAGAATTCTTCGTGCGTAAGTATACTGATCTTCATACATGCTCTGGGGCTGATAGGTATTCGCGTCACCGTCAGGCTAATGCACAATGTATTGGGAAGATGTTTGTTGATGGATTTAGTGGCGGCAGTGATCTTAAAGGAATCCGGCCTAAACATATAATGGACTGTATAAGGGCTGTTTATCAAATTGACATCGGTTATACGAAGGCTCATAGCGCATTGGCATATGCACGAGAGATGGTTAGAGGCACTCATGCTAGTGGCTATCAGGACTTGCCTTCGTATCTATACAAAATAGAGAAGGCCAATCCAGGTACAAAAACAAAGCTTGAAGTTGATGCTGAGAACAGATTTAAGTATTTGTTCATTGCTTTTGACGCATGTATCAAAGGCTTTGCGTTCATGAGGAGGGTTATTGTTATAGATGGAGCACATCTAAGTGGTAAGTTCAGAGGTATTATGTTAGTGGCTGCATGTCAGGATGGAGATAAGGGTATATATCCTATAGCTCTTGGGGTTGTAGATGCAGAGGATGCAGCTGCATGGGAATGGTTTTTCACCCAGCTCCGTGGTGTGATAGGTGATGGTAGAAATTTGGCTTTCATCTCTGACCGATGCCCAGCAATAGCCAAGGCACTTACGAATGTTTTCCCTGAAGCTCATAGGGGCATATGCTTATATCACCTTGGTCAAAACATGACCTCAGGTTTCAAAAATCCCCAAATGGTCGCGGAGGCAAAAAGGGCTGCGAGATTATATCGACAGGTGGAATTTGACAGAAGATTTGAAGTCATTCGACGTCACGACAGCGCACTACACCACTATTTGACAACTGCAGATATTCGAACGTGGGCTCTCTCACATTTTCCAGGAGACATATATGATATCATGACAAGCAACTTTGCAGAATGCATTAACGGCGTGCTTAAAGAGGAAAGAGCGTTTCCCATTGCATATTTTGTGGATTCTTTTAGAAAGATGCTTTCAAGATGGTTTGCAGAAAGGCGAGAGGAAGCTGCGGCGTTGAAAACAAACTTCACAAAATATGCTGAACTCAAACTGCATATGAATCACAACGAAGTGGGTACGCTAACTGTTCAACATCTTGATTCAAACCGTAGCCATGTTGAAGGTGGACACTTTAGCTGTTTGGTTGATCTAGAAAAGGTATGAAACAATAGAGTTTCACTTCTGCCATGCTATCATTTGACTCGTTTTTGATACATAGGGTGCAAATTTTTGCAGCGGAGTTGTACTTGTAAGCAATATGATATCGAGAAGATACCCTGCGCGCACGTAATCAAAGTGGCCAAATGTCGGAAAATTGGCGAACATACCCTGGTGGATCCTCTTTACTCAAAGGGCTACTTGGTTGCAGCGTACACAGAACCTATTAACCCAATTGATGAAGATTTGATGCCACCAGCCGATGTACTTAGTCAAGTGTGTCTACCACCCAAAATGGGCAAACAACGTGGTAGACCGAAGATGAAGAGATACTTATCTGCTATTGAAAAAGCGAAGCGTTTCAAGCGCAAACAATTAAAAAAGAAGAACCAAACAATGAGTACGAGCAATCCACCTCCAGCGACACCGGAAGGTAAATTGACTTCACGTAATACATCAACAAAGAAACGTTGTCGTAGTCAATCGCCAGGTACTCCAATAAACCAGAAGCTAGCAAATATACCGCGGCGGCGGACGCCATCAACTAATCCGTCAACAAGAAAGAAACCAAAATACTCGGCAAAGATTACAGCACCGACCACTCCAACCCCCAAGGTGAGAAAAGTACTTTTCCAGAGTAGTCCCGCATCAAAGACTCCAAAGCAGGGTGCCAAAAAAGTTTTAAAGAAGACAAATCAGGGTGCCAAAAAAGCTACAAACAAGACAACGCTCTACAAGCGAAGACAATCAACAATGAAGGAGAAAAGGAAGTACGTGTGTTCCAAATGCAACAAAGGCGGACATAATCGCTCAACGTGCAAATTAGCGACATTGTTGTTTGGGTGATAGGAGGTGTTCAGCTAATTAGTCACTCATTCAGGTAGAACGTTGGTCAGTTAGCGTTAATTCGTCGGAGTATCCGTTATTTATTTTGCTTTTTCGGGTTGGTCTGTAATCGCTACTAGTTTGATTTTTCGATTTTATGGATTTCAAATTTCACCGACCGTTACTTGCGAAATCGTGGAATGCTTTGAAACAAAACTCATAAAGAGTATGGCAAGGCAATAATATGTTTCGAAACGAAAAACGTAGACAAAAGGCAAGAGTCGCAATTGGTAGGCTTTGAAACAAAACTCACTGCTGTAAGCTTGCGAAACATATTATTGCCTTGCCCATTGCGGTTCCCAAATTTCTAACTAGCTCTTTTTTCTGATTAAAGCATAAACTATAGAATTTCTTATAAATAAATATAGTTTTTGGCTTGAATACCATCTATATATTTGTATGAATAGGTACCTATAAATAGAGCTACCTTATAAATACTATAGTTTTTCTAGGAAGGTAGTCTGAAGACATTGTAATGGGACCAAATAGGTACCTTCAGTTTCAGACATTGTAATGGGACCAAATAGGTACCTTCAGTTTCTTAAGCTTACCTAGGTCATGTAGAAGCCGGAAATCGAATTGAAATAACTGTAATAAATAAAAGCGATGTTAAGGAAAGAAACGGATGAGAAAAACGAAATGAAACCCGTATGGAAAACGTTTCATGGAGTCGAGATATGAATCTCTTTCCTTAACTCTAAATATTCGCTCCGTAGTGAGACAGAACTGTACGAATATCGAGTCCCAGGATAAAACCATGGCGACGATTCACGCTTCACTCGTGAACGCCCTAACGAACTAAAAAATCTACGAAACACTCTCGGGAATAGACTTACGCTAAGGGATTTTCTCTGTTGGTTTTCGATGTGAAAGAAGTGAATAATGAAAGAGGAGGAGAGACGATATTTAAAAGAGTTGGAGACGACCCACTTCCCGCAACAGCAGCTGCACGTGGGCGAAGATCTCGCGGAGATCGAGGGAAGTTGAGTTGCGAAACTTCCTCCCCAAGACGCTCTCTCTTATCTCGTTTCTCTTTTTAAAAAATCTGAGAGGATAAATTGCATGACGTTTTTATTTTCTAGACAAACACCTTGTCGTTTCAAAATAAAATGCATGTTGTTTTTACCAAAATTAAATGGCAAAATGTTGAGCTTTACTTGGTCCAAAAAGAATATTCTTATTGGGCCGGAGGCCCTCCACCAAGACCCAAGACCCAAGACCCATTACCCAAGCCCAAGCCCAAGCCCAAGCCCAAGCCCAAGCCCAAGCCCACGCCCACGCCGAGCCGAGCCGAGCCGAGCCGAGCCGAGCCGAGCCGGCCGGACGGCGGCGGCGGCGCGCGCGTGGGGAGCCTTCTCTCTCTCTGACTCGTTTAACCCCTCATATCACATGAGCATATATATATTGCTCATTTCTTCCTCTCCCAACCGATGTGGGATGTTGAGAAAATGCCTCATTAAAGCCATAACGGGCTTTTACCCACAGGCCCATTTCTCTTCACCATTCACCAAATTTATTAAAGCCATTGGGCTTAATTAATTGGTCCAACAGGTCATACGGAGCGCAAGGCAGCGGCAGGGAAGAGGCAGGGCAGTCGTCAGCTTAAAACTGTCCGAGGATTACGCTTGACTTGCTACCGGCATGCCGTAAGCTTGCGTGTAAGATATCCCCTTGCCGGTGTCATTTTCCGTTTTTTTTCCGGCCTGCAAGCTAGAAAAAGGTGAGAAAGGACCATTTTATTGGTAAGAAAATTTTTAAAATGTCTCAAGGGTAGTTTTATTATTTATCAGGCTTGGGCAAACCGGTTACGGTTCCCTTGCCTCTTGCCTACGTCTGCCTTGCTAATCATATTATTGCCTTGCCTTACTCTTTAAGAGTGTGTTTGGAGCCCATCCTCTTTGATTAAGGTGCATAACCCTAAACCAGTCTTCCATCATAGAATCAAGTTCTTGCAATGGTGCTTTTGTCAGTGAGAAATGATGCAAAAATACCTAGAATTTCTTAAGTGTACCTAGTTTTACCGAGAAATCCTTCTTTTCTTCCCAAAGGTGGGTTTCTTTAACCGGTCAATTCTTTTATTTACTCAGAAATACCAAATTCAGCAATAACATAGTAAGTGTTAATATCCCAAATTTCTAACTAGCTCTTTTTTCTGATTAAAGCATAAACTATAGAGTTTCTAATAAATAAATATAGTTTTTGGCTTGAATACCGTCTATACATTTGTATGAATAGGTACCTATAAATAGAGCTACCTTATAAATACTATAGTTTTTCTAGGAAGGTAGTCTGAAGACATTGTAATGGGACCAAATAGGTACCTTCAGTTTCAGACATTGTAATGGGACCAAATAGGTACCTTCAGTTTCTTAAGCTTACCTAGGTCATACGGAGCGCAAGGCAGCGGCAGGGAAGAGGCAGGGCAGTCGTCAGCTTAAAACTGTCCGAGGATTGCGCTTGACTTGCTACCGGCATGCCGTAAGCTTGCGAGTAAGATATCCCCTTGCCGGTGTCATTTTCCGTTTTTTTTCCGGCCTGCAAGCTAGGAAAAGGTGAGAAAGGACCATTTTATTGGTATGAAAATTTTTAAAATGTCTCAAGGGTAGTTTTATTATTTATCAGGCTTGGGCAAACCGGTTGCGGTTCCCTTGCCTCTTGCCTACGTCTGCCTTGCGAATCATATTATTGCCTTGCCTTACTCTTTAAGAGTGTGTTTGGAGCCCATCCTCTTTGATTAAGGTGCATAACCCTAAACAAGTCTTCCATCATAGAATCAAGTTCTTGCAATGGTGCTTTTGTCAGTGAGAAATGATTAAAAAATACCTAGAATTTCTTAAGTGTACCTAGTTTTACCGAGAAATCCTTCTTTTCTTCCCAAAGGTGGGTTTCTTTAACCGGTCAATTCTTTTATTTACTCAGAAATACCAAAGTCAGCAATAACATAGTAAGTGTTAATATCCCAAATTTCTAACTAGCTCTTTTTTCTGATTAAAGCATAAACTATAGAGTTTCTTATAAATAAATATAGTTTTTGGCTTGAATACCGTCTATACATTTGTATGAATAGGTACCTATAAATAGAGCTACCTTATAAATACTATAGTTTTTCTAGGAAGGTAGTCTGAAGACATTGGAATGGGACCAAATAGGTACCTTCAGTTTCAGACATTGTAATGGGACCAAATAGGTACCTTCAGTTTCTTAAGCTTACCTAGGTCATACGGAGCGCAAGGCAGCGGCAGGGAAGAGGCAGGGCGGTCGTCAGCTTAAAACTGTCATACGATTGCGCTTGACTTGCTACCGGCATGCCGTAAGCTTGCGAGTAAGATATCCCCTTGCCGGTGTCATTTTCCGTTTTTTTTCAGGCCTGCAAGCTAGAAAAAGGTGAGAAAGGACCATTTTATTGGTAAGAATATTTTTAAAATGTCTCAAGGATAGTTTTATTATTTATCAGGCTTGGGCAAACCGGTTGCGGTTCCCTTGCTTCTTGCCTACGTCTGCCTTGCGAATCATATTATTGCCTTGCCTTACTCTTTAAGAGTGTGTTTGGAGCCCATCCTCTTTGATTAAGGTGCATAACCCTAAACCAGTCTTCCATCATAGAATCAAGTTCTTGCAATGGTGCTTTTGTCAGTGAGAAATGATGCAAAAATACCTAGAATTTCTTAAGTGTACCTAGTTTTACCGAGAAATCCTTCTTTTCTTCCCAAAGGTGGGTTTCTTTAACCGGTCAATTCTTTTATTTACTCAGAAATACCAAAGTCAGCAATAACATAGTAAGTGTTAATATCCCAAATTTCTAACTAGCTCTTTTTTCTGATTAAAGCATAAACTATAGAGTTTCTTATAAATAAATATAGTTTTTGGCTTGAATACCGTCTATACATTTGTATGAATAGGTACCTATAAATAGAGCTACCTTATAAATACTATAGTTTTTCTAGGAAGGTAGTCTGAAGACATTGGAATGAGACCAAATAGGTACCTTCAGTTTCTTATTCTTCCGATTTTGTTGGTTTTACTGTACTTAGATGATTGATTTTATGGTTATACCTGATATATTCTATTTTCTATCAACGTTTTAGATGTGCTCATGCATGATAAAATTTGATTTCGTGATATACGTATCTTCTCTAATCCCACGAGGTAGTGTTTACAAAAAGTGAAACTAACACAATATCTGACCTATTTATACAAAAAAAGTCGAACAGAGGATTAAGTTAAGCCAGAAGTTGGAACAAGGGATTAAGTGAAACCAACAGTTTAAACAAGTGAGATTGAGTGAAACCAATATCGATATTGAAATTTGTGTTTCCAACAGCTCGAACTCGGGACAAATAAATGAAACGCGGCGTTTTATATATCTTGGGCAAACCGGTTGCGGTTCCCTTGCCTCTTGCCTACGTCTGCCTTGCGAATCATATTATTGCCTTGCCTTACTCTTTAAGAGTGTGTTTGGCGACGAACATGAATGATATAGGTTAATAAATGAAACGCGGCGTTTTGTATATCTTGGATATTAAAAATTTGTGATTTCAACGGCTCGAACTCGGGGTCTCGGATATAGAGATAGGGGTTTTTGCCACTGAGCTAGAGGACTTTTTAATGCATATACGAACACAGTTCTTTATCTTCTCTTCATATCGGAGTTAAAGACAAAAAAATGAAACGCGGCGTTTTATCGATATTAGAAATTTGTGTTTCCAACAGCTCGAACTCGGGAACTCGGGTATTATAAATGCACATTACCAATTACCAAAATAATAATAGCAAAATTATGGATGAGCAAAATGGGCTCAGGCTCTGATTAAAGATGAATGAATGAAACGACAGCGTTTTGATATTAAAAATATGTGCTTTCATCGCTTCGAACTCGTGAACTCTAGTATGACGGTAGGGGTTTTTGCCACAGAAATAGTGAACTTGGCAATATATTTACCAACACAATCTCTTTTATTCTCTTTAAATCCGAGTTAAAGACAAATAAATGAAACGCGGCGTTTTGTATATCTTGGATATTAAAAATTTGTGATTCCAACGCTTCGAACTCGGGGTCTCGGATATAGAGAGAGGGGTTTTTGCCACTGAGCTAGTGGACTTTGCAATGGATATACGAACACAGTATCTTAGCTAGTGGACCTCCGCATCGATTTTGCGGAAAGTCAAAAATCGAAAAAATGGGTGGGAAAATTCAAAAAATTGGGCGGGATTTTTTAGTGTCGGATTTTCGTGCTTATAGTTTCACTTAGTTTGTAGTTATACAAAAACCTTTAAAGTTTTACTTTTCTAATTCTTCCGACTTTGTTGGTTTTACTGTACTTAGATGATTGATTTTATGGTTATACCTGATATATTCTATTTTCTATACGTATCTTCTCTAATCCCACGAGGTAGTGTTTACAAAAAGTGAAACTAACACAATATCTGACCTATTTATACAAAAAAAGTCGAACAGAGGATTAAGTTAAGCCAGAAGTTGGAACAAGGGATTAAGTGAAACCAACAGTTTAAACAAGTGAGATTGAGTGAAACCAATAGATCAGGAACAAAATTTAGTGAAACCAAAAGTTCAAACAAGTGAGATTAAGTGAAATGAAAAGTTGCCAGAAGTTGGAACAAAGGATTAGGTGAAACCAACAGTTGAAACAAGTGAGATTGAGTGAAACCAACAGTTTAAACAAGCAAGATTGAGTGAAACCAAAAGTTCAAACAAGTGAGATTAAGTGAAGTAAGTTGAAACAGCAAGATTTTCACAAGACCATAACAGTGAGAACAACACGATTTACACAAGACCTTCAATCCCATATTTGTGAACATAAGGGTCGCTGTTTAGTAGAGACTGCCTGAAGTCCTCAACCTCTGTGATACGCGGATTGAACCTGAAGTCTGAAAGTCCACCTTCGGTCTCAAGCCATAGATCAGGAGGATTAAATAAATCTGTATTAATATAAACGATTTTAGTAAACGTTTCAGTCCACTATCATATTCAAAACTAGCCACAGAAACTACACTTACTCCAACGCTTGAAGACCTGCCACATCTTAAGGGCCACAATCACCTGTCCACCTTTCATTTTTTCAAGACCATCCCGGAATGCATAGGCCTGCTTGCCAGTTGCCACACATTTAATCTGGCTGTCACTATTCAGAATAAAGAAAACGTGTGTCAATTACAATATAAATAAATTTTGCTTGGATCATATGTTACTTTCTACTTACATGTTGTCCCTTATGTAAAAAATCATCGTTGGCCTTGCAGGGTCATCAAAATGGGCTTCCGTATTGAAGACCACTCCAATTGTATCTACCATATAAATGAGTTACACTTAGTTTCACTTACATCTACAGAGTCATACAAAGTTCTGAAACTAAATATGTAAATATATTTATTTTAGCACCATTCATACCTATGGGATAGTTTCGTTCCTTGTGGGACATGTGAGGGATTGCATGGATGTTCTTGAAGTCCATGAAAAGCCGATTGCTCAGAGGTTCGATCATGCGGACTTGTGTGAGTCGCGAAGCAGTTAGTCTGAACCGAGAGTTAGTTGCATTGAAACCTGGATAAGAACGTTCAACTCCTACCCGAAAGAATTCCACCCATTCTCCCTCCTTTTTTTCGAGGCCTCTAAACCTTTCATAATCCCCATAAACGGTCATCTCCATCTTGCACCCCTACATAAATAAAGTACAAGGATCAAGTTAAATGATGATGAAAAACTTGAGAGATGATGACAAACTTGAGAGATGATGAAAAAACACTTACATCTTCATCTACAAGGACATAGGCATAGTAAACACTGTTGGTCGCCGAGGAATAGAGAGGGTGGACCCTGTGTATTTTAACTCTGAAACGCCAACTCTTGACGTCGGGGTCTAGAGATGCCTCGGAAATCTGGGAAAGCTTATTGTAGTAGTCTGTCATCTTGTTTGTAGAGATGAGAGAATTTCAGATATGAGATGAGAGAATTTCGGATATGAGATGAAATGAGAGAATTTGCAGAGTTGGAGTTTAAATGCAATGGTGATGATTCTAGACGGTGTAGTGTTGTGACGTTTCACGTTTGGTTTCAATGCAAGTGTAGAGTCGCGAGTGTAATGATTATTATTAGAGACTTTTTCAATCGAGTAATTACTCTCTCATCTGACCGTCAATACCAATACCATTAATTACTGGATTTTTCTCAACCATTTTTTATGATCTCTTTTATTGCTTGCTCAGTAAATAATCCATAATCCTACCAAATAATATTATATTTATTTTCAATATATAAAACAATATAGTATTACCTAATTTTTTAATTTTTACATAGTTCCATATATTTACACTATAAATTCAATTTAATTTTACTTAGTTTCATAAATTTAGACAATTAATATCAGTTAGTTTCACTTAAACTGTCAGAAGCGTGCTTGAGAAGTCGTGTAGCGTTGCAAATATCAAGGGTCACGACGCTATGGTCATAAATCAGGTCATAAATCATGAAATGACAGATTTTTCTCAAACTAAATATTTCAATTATTATTCACATATACTGTTTGTTATATCATTAAATTATCCACTCCGTATAATTAATTTTTCGATTCTGCTTCTATTTAGAGTTTTGCAAAATATAAAACAATAGAATATCTAAATTTGTTAATTCTCACATAGTTCTATATAACTAGACTAAATGTTTCTTAGTTTCGCAAATTTAGACAATCAAAACCACTTAGTTTCACTAAATTTTTCCTTGACATACGACTGTTGCAGTCCGAAGTCGTGTAGTGCTGCTTTGAAACGACACTTTTTTCTCACCTAATGTTTTTACATAGTTTCATTTATTCAAACACACCTATTTTTATTCAAACACACATGTTCTTATTCCCTGTACTTGCACTGAGAAGTCGTGTCTTAAGCCGTCTATCAAATCACACCCTTAAGTGGGATAGTAAATGCAATCTTTTCTCTATTATAAATAACACGTAAATCTTTCCATTTATTACTCGATTAAACGAATATCTCTCAAGTTTTTCATCATCCTTGTACTCTATGTCGAACTTCAACTTGGAATCTGTCCCTCCTTCCATCCTCCATGAGATTCTATCAAAGGTAGCAACAAACCACATCCGGGACTTCGGTAGTGCTAGAATTGCTTTCTCCGGGTTTAATCAAATAGGCAGAGACGACTACTTCTACCAATCTGCTAATCTCATTGGCTTTAATGATTGGATTGATGAGGTTAATGCTGTAAGAACATTCCGACTTAGGTGCTACCAAGCCGGTAATCCAGAGGCCATCTACCTACGAGGTATGTATGAGTTCTTTCAACTTCATTTACTTGATGAAGGAAGAGAGAAAATCCATCTTGCTGCTGAGAGAGGATTGGAGTTGGCCAAGTTTGTAGATGGAATGCTGAACTTAGCGTTTAGTGTAGATGATGGAGGGTTGTTTCACAACTATCCTAACTTTAGTCGTGAGTTTGTTCATCGGATGAATTGCATGATCCGGACTGCTCTAACCTCAGGCCTTTGGGGTTACGCGAAACCTCAAGAGTTTATGTCACTACTTGAAAGAATAAAGAATCCCATCTTCTCAAATGATTGCTGGTGCTGCGCAACAGAAGAACCGGTGTTTGTAGCCTCCTTTAATGGATCAATAACACAGTGGAAGTGCGATCGTTGTTTCTGGCAATGTGAAGTTTGGGACTTCTGCAATGAAATTCACTTGACAGCTGCCAAATGGCCAATTGAAGATTAGTTGTTGTGTTTATTTCTCGAGTTTATGCCATGTAGTTTTATCTACTTTCACTATGTTTGACTTAATGTAATGTCTCTAGTTTCAATCCTCTAGTTTCTCTCTATAAACTAATCTTTGTATATTTTTACTTCAATATATCATTAACAAATTTCTACTTTTATTTTAACAAATAAACTTCACTGGCCATTTGGAGATTAGTTTTATCAACTTTAACAACAGTTCTACTTTTTACAACATTTCTACTTTTATTAAATATGTACAACATTTCTAAGTTTGGCCAAAATCTATTTATATCATATAAACTATTTTTAAAATTCAAAATTCAATAAATATATCAATAACAACAACTCTGTCCAAAAAAATAACATAATTAAACATTTGGAAATCTAAAAGTGCGATTTAGTTAAATTTAGTTCAACTTAGTATTAGATACAGAATATTGTTGTTGATTTATTACGATGCACAATTTCACCAATATTTACAATCACACCAATTCTTACAAAGATTTCGAAAGTTAGTAACAGAAAGATATCCGAATTTCATAGATCGGGTCTGGATGGTCCGCGAAATGGTCCTGTTTGGGTTGTAATTATGCAAGTTTCTGTTGGCCATGTGGTCGTTTAATAAATTTTCGTATTTAAATAAAGATAAAGTGAAACGCGGCGTTTTATCGATATTAGAAATTTGTGTTTCCAACAGCTCGAACTCGGGAACTCGGGTATTATAAATACACATTACCAATTACCAAAATAATAATAGCAAAATTATGGATGAACAAAATGGGCTCAGGCTCTGATAAAAGATGAATGAATGAAACGACAGCGTTTTGATATTAAAAATATGTGCTTTCATCGGTTCGAACTCGAGAACTCTAGCAAGACGGTAGGGGTTTTTGCCACCGAAATAGTGGACTTGACAATATATTTACCAACCCAATTTCTTTTATTCTCTTTAAATCCGAGTTGTTTGACAAATAAATGAAACGCGGCGTTTTGTATATCTTGGATATTAAAAATTTGTGATTCCAACGGCTCGAACTCGGGGTATCGGATATAGAGATAGGGGTTTTTGCCACCGAGCTAGAGGACTTTGCAATGGATACACGAACACAGTTCTTTATCTTCTCTTCATATCGGAGTTAAAGACAAATAAATGAAACGCGGCGTTTTATCGATATTAGAAATTTGTGTTTCTAACAACTCGAACTCGGGAACTCGGGTATTATAAATACACATTACCAATTACCAAAATAATAATAGCAAAATTATGGATGAGCAAAATGGGCTCAGGCTCTGATTAAAGATGAATGAATGAAACGACAGCGTTTTGATATTAAAAATATGTGCTTTCATCGCTTCGAACTCGTGAACTCTAGCATGACGGTAGGGGTTTTTGCCACAGAAATAGTGAACTTGGCAATATATTTACCAACACAATTTCTTTTATTCTCTTTAAATCCGAGTTAAAGACAAATAAATGAAACGCGGCGTTTTGTATATCTTGGATATTAAAAATTTGTGATTCCAACGCCTCGAACTCGGGGTCTCGGATATAGAGATATGGGTTTTTGCCACTGAGCTAGAGGACTTTGCAATGGATATACGAACACAGTTCCTTAGCTAGTGGACCTCCGCATTGATTTTGCGGAAAGTCAAAAATCGAAAAAATGGGTGGGAAAATTCAAAAAATTGGGCGGGATTTTTTAGTGTCGGATTTTCGTGCTTATAGTTTCACTTAGTTTGTCGTTATACAAAAACCTTTAAAGTTTTACTTTTCTAATTCTTCCGATTTTGTTGGTTTTACTGTACTTAGATGATTGATTTTATGGTTGTACCTGATATATTCTATTTTCTATACGTATCTTCTCTAATCCCACGAGGTAGTGTTTACAAAAAGTGAAACTAACACAATATCTGACCTATTTATACAAAAAAAGTCGAACAGAGGATTAAGTCAGAAGTTGGAACAAGGGATTAAGTGAAACCAACAGTTTAAACAAGTGAGATTGAGTGAAACCAATAGATCAGGAACAAAATTTAGTGAAACCAAAAGTTCAAGGATAGTTTTTGTCAGTGAGAAATGATGCAAAAATACCTAGAAATGATGCAAAAATACCTAGAATTTCTTAAGTGTACCTAGTTTTACCGAGAAATCCTTCTTTTCTTCCCAAAGGTGGGTTTCTTTAACCGGTCAATTCTTTTATTTACTCAGAAATACCAAAGTCAGCAATAACATAGTAAGTGTTAATATCCCAAATTTCTAACTAGCTCTTTTTTCTGATTAAAGCATAAACTATAGAGTTTCTTATAAATAAATATAGTTTTTGGCTTGAATACCGTCTATACATTTGTATGAATAGGTACCTATAAATAGAGCTACCTTATAAATACTATAGTTTTTCTAGGAAGGTAGTCTGAAGACATTGTAATGGGACCAAATAGGTACCTTCAGTTTCTTAAGCTTACCTAGGTCATACGGAGCGCAAGTCAGCGGCAGGGAAGAGGCAGGGCGGTCGTCAGCTTAAAACTGTCATAGGATTGCGCTTGACTTGCAACCGGCATGCCGTAAGCTTGCGAGTAAGATATCCCCTTGCCGGTGTTATTTTCCGTTTTTTTTTCCGGCCTGCAAGCTAGAAAAAGGTGAGAAAGGACCATTTTATTGGTAAGAAAATTTTTAAAATGTCTCAAGGGTAGTTTTATTATTTATCAGGCTTGGGCAAACCGGTTGCGGTTCCCTTGCTTCTTGCCTACGCCTGCCTTGCGAATCATATTATTGCCTTGCCTTACTCTTTAAGAGTGTGTTTGGAGCCCATCCTCTTTGATTAAGGTGCATAACCCTAAACCAGTCTTCCATCATAGAATCAAGTTCTTGCAATGGTGCTTTTGTCAGTGAGAAATGATGCAAAAATACCTAGAATTTCTTAAGTGTACCTAGTTTTACCGAGAAATCCTTATTTTCTTCCCAAAGGTGGGTTTCTTTAACCGGTCAATTCTTTTATTTACTCAGAAATACCAAAGTCAGCAATAACATAGTAAGTGTTAATATCCCAAATTTCTAACTAGCTCTTTTTTCTGATTAAAGCATAAACTATAGAGTTTCTTATAAATAAATATAGTTTTTGGCTTGAATACCGTCTATACATTTGTATGAATAGGTACCTATAAATAGAGTTACCTTATAAATACTATAGTTTTTCTAGGAAGGTAGTCTGAAGACATTGTAATGGGACCAAATAGGTACCTTCAGTTTCTTAAGCTTACCTAGGTCATACGGAGCGCAAGGCAGCGGCAGGGAAGAGGCAGGGCAGTCGTCAGCTTAAAACTGTCATACGATTGCGCTTGACTTGCAACCGGCATGCCGTAAGCTTGCGAGTAAGATATCCCCTTGCCGGTGTTATTTTCCGTTTTTTTTTCCGGCCTGCAAGCTAGAAAAAGGTGAGAAAGGACCATTTTATTGGTAAGAAAATTTTTAAAATGTCTCAAGGGTAGTTTTATTATTTATCAGGCTTGGGCAAACCGGTTGCGGTTCCCTTGCTTCTTGCCTACGTCTGCCTTGCGAATCATATTATTGCCTTGCCTTACTCTTTAAGAGTGTGTTTGGAGCCCATCCTCTTTGATTAAGGTGCATAACCCTAAACCAGTCTTCCATCATAGAATCAAGTTCTTGCAATGGTGCTTTTGTCAGTGAGAAATGATGCAAAAATACCTAGAATTTCTTAAGTGTACCTAGTTTTACCGAGAAATCCTTATTTTCTTCCCAAAGGTGGGTTTCTTTAACCGGTCAATTCTTTTATTTACTCAGAAATACCAAAGTCAGCAATAACATAGTAAGTGTTAATATCCCAAATTTCTAACTAGCTCTTTTTTCTGATTAAAGCATAAACTATAGAGTTTCTTATAAATAAATATAGTTTTTGGCTTGAATACCGTCTATACATTTGTATGAATAGGTACCTATAAATAGAGCTACCTTATAAATACTATAGTTTTTCTAGGAAGGTAGTCTGAAGACATATTAATGGGACCAAATAGGTACCTTCAGTTTCTTAAGCTTACCTAGGTCATACGGAGCGCAAGGCAGCGGCAGGGAAGAGGCAGGGCGGTCGTCAGCTTAAAACTGTCATAGGATTGCGCTTGACTTGCTACCGGCATGCCGTAAGCTTGCGAGTAAGATATCCCCTTGCCGGTGTCATTTTCCGTTTTTTTCAGGCCTGCAAGCTAGAAAAAGGTGAGAAAGGACCATTTTATTGGTAAGAATATTTTTAAAATGTCTCAAGGATAGTTTTATTATTTATCAGGCTTGGGCAAACCGGTTGCGGTTCCCTTGCTTCTTGCCTACGTCTGCCTTGCGAATCATATTATTGCCTTGCCTTACTCTTTAAGAGTGTGTTTGGAGCCCATCCTCTTTGATTAAGGTGCATAACCCTAAACCAGTCTTCCATCATAGAATCAAGTTCTTGCAATGGTGCTTTTGTCAGTGAGAAATGATGCAAAAATACCTAGAATTTCTTAAGTGTACCTAGTTTTACCGAGAAATCCTTCTTTTCTTCCCAAAAGGTGGGTTTCTTTAACCGGTCAATTCTTTTATTTACTCAGAAATACCAAGGTCAGCAATAACATAGTAAGTGTTAATATCCCAAATTTCAAACTAGCTCTTTTTTCTGATTAAAGCATAAACTATAGAGTTTCTTATAAATAAATATAATTTTTGGCTTGAATACCGTCTATACATTTGTATGAATAGGTACCTATAAATAGAGCTACCTTATAAATACTACAGTTTTTCTAGGAAGGTAGTCTGAAGACATTGTAATGGGACCAAATAGGTACCTTCAGTTTCTTAAGCTTACCTAGGTCATACGGAGCGCAAGGCAGCGGCAGGGAAGAGGCAGGGCGGTCGTCAGCTTAAAACTGTCATACGATTGCGCTTGACTTGCTACCGGCATGCCGTAAGCTTGCGAGTAAGATATCCCCTTGCCGGTGTCATTTTCCGTTTTTTTTCAGGCCTGCAAGCTAGAAAAAGGTGAGAAAGGACCATTTTATTGGTAAGAATATTTTTAAAATGTCTCAAGGATAGTTTTATTATTTATCAGGCTTGGGCAAACCGGTTGCGGTTCCCTTGCTTCTCGCCTACGTCTGCCTTGCGAATCATATTATTGCCTTGCCTTACTCTTTAAGAGTGTGTTTGGAGCCCATCCTCTTTGATTAAGGTGCATAACCCTAAACCAGTCTTCCATCATAGAATCAAGTTCTTGCAATGGTGCTTTTGTCAGTGAGAAATGATGCAAAAAAACCTAGAATTTCTTAAGTGTACCTAGTTTTACCGAGAAATCCTTCTTTTCTTCCCAAAGGTGGGTTTCTTTAACCGGTCAATTCTTTTATTTACTCAGAAATACCAAAGTCAGCAATAACATAGTAAGTGTTAATATCCCAAATTTCTAACTAGCTCTTTTTTCTGATTAAAGCATAAACTATAGAGTTTCTTATAAATAAATATAGTTTTTGGCTTGAATACCGTCTATACATTTGTATGAATAGGTACCTATAAATAGAGCTACCTTATAAATACTATAGTTTTTCTAGGAAGGTAGTCTGAAGACATTGTAATGGGACCAAATAGGTACCTTCAGTTTCTTATGCTTACCTAGGTCATACGGAGCGCAAGGCAGCGGCAGGGAAGAGGCAGGGCGGTCGTCAGCTTAAAACTGTCATAGGATTGCGCTTGACTTGCTACCGGCATGCCGTAAGCTTGCGAGTAAGATATCCCCTTGCCGGTGTCATTTTCCGTTTTTTTTCAGGCCTGCAAGCTAGAAAAAGGTGAGAAAGGACCATTTTATTGGTAAGAATATTTTTAAAATGTCTCAAGGATAGTTTTATTATTTATCAGGCTTGGGCAAACCGGTTTCGGTTTTTAAAATGCCTACGTCTGCCTTCCGAATCATATTATTGCCTTGCCTTACTCTTTAAGAGTGTGTTTGGAGCCCTTCCTCTTTGATTAAGGTGCATAACCCTAAACCAGTCTTCCATCATAGAATCAAGTTCTTGCAATTGTGCTTTTGTCAGTGAGAAATGATGCAAAAATACCTAGAATTTCTTAAGTGTACCTAGTTTTACCGAGAAATCCTTATTTACTTCCCGAAGGTGGGTTTCTTTAACCGGTCAATTCTTTTATTTACTCAGAAATACCAAAGTCAGCAATAACATAGTAAGTGTTAATATCTCAAATTGCTAACTAGCTCTTTTTTCTGATTAAAGCATAAACTATAGAGTTTCTCATAAATAAATATAGTTTTTGGCTTGAATACCGTCTATACATTTGTATGAATAGGTACCTATAAATAGAGCTACCTTATAAATACTATAGTTTTTCTAGGAAGGTAGTCTGAAGACATTGTAATGGGACCAAATAGGTACCTTCAGTTTCTTAAGCTTACCTAGGTCATACGGAGCGCAAGGCAGCGGCAGGGAAGAGGCAGGGCGGTCGTCAGCTTAAAACTGTCATACGATTGCGCTTGACTTGCTACCGGCATGCCGTAAGCTTGCGAGTAAGATATCCCCTTGCCGGTGTCATTTTCCGTTTTTTTTCAGGCCTGCAAGCTAGAAAAAGGTGAGAAAGGACCATTTTATTGGTAAGAATATTTTTAAAATGTCTCAAGGATAGTTTTATTATTTATCAGGCTTGGGCAAACCGGTTGCGGTTCCCTTGCTTCTTGCCTACGTCTGCCTTGCGAATCATATTATTGCCTTGCCTTACTCTTTAAGAGTGTGTTTGGAGCCCTTCCTCTTTGATTAAGGTGCATAACCCTAAACCAGTCTTCCATCATAGAATCAAGTTCTTGCAATGGTGCTTTTGTCAGTGAGAAATGATGCAAAAATACCTAGAATTTCTTAAGTGTACCTAGTTTTACCGAGAAATCCTTCTTTTCTTCCCAAAGGTGGGTTTCTTTAACCGGTCAATTCTTTTATTTACTCAGAAATACCAAAGTCAGCAATAACATAGTAAGTGTTAATATCCCAAATTTCTAACTAGCTCTTTTTTCTGATTAAAGCATAAACTATAGAGTTTCTTATAAATAAATATAATTTTTGGCTTGAATACCGTCTATACATTTGTATGAATAGGTACCTATAAATAGAGCTACCTTATAAATACTATAGTTTTTCTAGGAAGGTAGTCTGAAGACATTGTAATGGGACCAAATAGGTACCTTCAGTTTCTTAAGCTTACCTAGGTCATACGGAGCGCAAGGCAGCGGCAGGGAAGAGGCAGGGCGGTCGTCAGCTTAAAACTGTCATACGATTGCGCTTGACTTGCTACCGGCATGCCGTAAGCTTGCGAGTAAGATATCCCCTTGCCGGTGTCATTTTCCGTTTTTTTTCAGGCCTGCAAGCTAGAAAAAGGTGAGAAAGGACCATTTTATTGGTAAGAAAATTTTTAAAATGTCTCAAGGGTAGTTTTATTATTTATCAGGCTTGGGCGAACCGGTTGCGGTTCCCTTGCTTCTTGCCTACGTCTGCCTTGCGAATCATATTATTGCCTTGCCTTACTCTTTAAGAGTGTGTTTGGAGCCCTTACTCTTTGATTAAGGTGCATAACCCTAAACCAGTCTTCCATCATAGAATCAAGTTCTTGCAATGGTGCTTTTGTCAGTGAGAAATGATGCAAAAATACCTAGAATTTCTTAAGTGTACCTAGTTTTACCGAAAAATCCTTCTTTTCTTCCCAAAGGTGGGTTTCTTTAACCGGTCAATTCTTTTATTTACTCAGAAATACCAAAGTCAGCAATAACATAGTAAGTGTTAATATCCCAAATTTCTAACTAGCTCTTTTTTCTGATTAAAGCATAAACTATAGAGTTTCTTATAAATAAATATAGTTTTTGGCTTGAATACCGTCTATACATTTGTATGAATAGGTACCTATAAATAGAGCTACCTTATAAATACTATAGTTTTTCTAGGAAGGTAGTCTGAAGACATTGTAATGGGACCAAATAGGTACCTTCAGTTTCTTAAGCTTACCTAGGTCATACGGAGCGCAAGGCAGCGGCAGGGAAGAGGCAGGGCGGTCGTCAGCTTAAAACTGTCATAGGATTGCGCTTGACTTGCTACCGGCATGCCGTAAGCTTGCGAGTAAGATATCCCCTTGCCGGTGTCATTTTCCGTTTTTTTTCAGGCCTGCAAGCTAGAAAAAGGTGAGAAAGGACCATTTTATTGGTAAGAATATTTTTAAAATGTCTCAAGGATAGTTTTATTATTTATCAGGCTTGGGCAAACCGGTTGCGGTTCCCTTGCTTCTTGCCTACGTCTGCCTTGCGAATCATATTATTGCCTTGCCTTACTCTTTAAGAGTGTGTTTGGAGCCCTTCCTCTTTGATTAAGGTGCATAACCCTAAACCAGTCTTCCATCATAGAATCAAGTTCTTGCAATGGTGCTTTTGTCAGTGAGAAATGATGCAAAAATACCTAGAATTTCTTAAGTGTACCTAGTTTTACCGAGAAATCCTTCTTTTCTTCCCAAAGGTGGGTTTCTTTAACCGGTCAATTCTTTTATTTACTCAGAAATACCAAAGTCAGCAATAACGTAGTAAGTGTTAATATCCCAAATTTCTAACTAGCTCTTTTTTTCTGATTAAAGCATAAACTATAGAGTTTCTTATAAATAAATATAGTTTTGGCTTGAATACCGTCTATACATTTGAATGAATACCTAAGTTATGGGTAAAATATAAGCTCCCAATCCATCGGCAAGGTATGACATTTTGATAGCAGGAAACAGTAGAACAAAATAAACATCAAAAAATAACTGATAAACGTGTGCTTCCTCGGCCGTTTACCTTTATAAAATACGTGGAACGGATTATCTACCGTATTTTCCATCTATTATGTCTGTTACAAGTCAGGAGCAAAAAAGAACTGATAAACGTGTGTTTCCTCGTCCGTTTACCTTTACAAAATACGTTGAACGGATTCTCAATCGTACAAGCCATCTATGATAGCTTGTTGGATTGAGGCATCGTACATAGGCGTACCTTCTTTTGTTGTTGCTAAATACATCTCCACAGCGAGGTTTTCCCTCACTTTGTCCATCCTGTTATCGGTAAGATATTTGGCGTCTAAATCAACACCCAGCATTAGACACTCAAGGAATTTTAGTGCATAAACTCCACAGTCCCCATATGGACGTTTTGCTCGTGGAACCCCCTTCCGTACACACACGATTTTAAAAGGCGTAAGTACCATATTTGGCTGTTCTTCCACAGGAGCATAATTTTTA
Organism: Hirschfeldia incana; assembly: GCA_026261945.1. Lineage (NCBI taxonomy): Eukaryota > Viridiplantae > Streptophyta > Magnoliopsida > Brassicales > Brassicaceae > Hirschfeldia > Hirschfeldia incana. Next base: position 41,485 of record JABCMI010000128.1, on the reverse strand, counting down.
AGCGCGTGGGGAAACATTTCAGCAAACGGAGCCGCGTGTTTCCTTAACACAACATCTCCGGCCGTACGCCTCCCACTATCATAGATTGTGACAGTTCGATCTGGAATGGAAATTACCATGGCTACCCAATGATCTTTGTTTACATGAAGACAGGAGAAGATCGTATCCACAGCGGCCCTCCACAACTTAAATGCTCTAGCATATTGTGGTAACTGTCCGTGGTAGTAACCACGGGTTCCTTTAGGAAGATTTCCATCGCGTTTCCACTCCTGGTAACTGGTTGCCCAGTTCAACTGGAAGAATACATCCATAATAGCCATCTTTGATTGTGGGAACATTTTTCCGAGTCGTAGTCTATAAAAATCCAAAGCTGCGTCCATGTGCTACAAAAGGGATGAATATATATGAGTACCAAAAAATGAGCTAGGTATGTGTCAAATCTAAGATCTCTTACCATGTCCTCCAACCACTGCCTCGGCGCCAGAAATACGTCGAAGAACTCACTGGCACTTTGCTCCGAGCCAATTGGATAAATGGAAACACTGCACGTGAAAATGAGAAATTAAGATCGCGTGGTATATGAACCTCTATAGAAGCCACTTGATACTTTACCGGTTTTCTCTAAAAGTGGTTAGCTCTTCAATATCTGAAGCTTTAGCTGGACCATATACTACCTCCTTCAGTTGGACTAACGTCAACTTCGGCGCATATCTGTTTAATACCCCCTTTACTTGGGTATCGTCACAAGAATATGGGCTTCTGAGTTTCGCCGCCAAGACCAGACACTACAAGAAAACTAAGCATTTACTAGGAAACTTTACTAGGAAAATTATTCCTCGTAAAATTACTACGAGTTCACTTCCAGTTTACGAGGAAACCAGATTTCCTCGTAGGTTCCTCGTAAATTTACGAGAAACACGTTTCCTCGTAAGGTCGTAGTACATTAACGTGGCCATTACGAGGAAATAGTCACTTTCCTCGTAAAGCCTTAGTAAAATATTTCCTCGTAAAATCCTAGTACAACCTTACTAGGAAATTAGGAGGAACTGTTTTCTTACTACCAAATTAAGAGGAACTTGATAGTAAATATCCAATTTAAATTTTGTACCTATTTTTCCTAGCAATTTCCTAGTAAATTCTCAAATCTCTATAAATACCACCACATGTAATTCATTTGAAACACACCAAACAAATAGAAAATACTCAATTCGTAACTGAAAGGAGTTCACCGTCAACAGAATAGTTTGTTATCAACTCAGCGTAGCTTTTCCTCAACTTTTCTTGAAGTAGATAGTTCGAGGAAAGCTATGTGGGGTTGATAAAAACCGTTCTGATGACTGTATACTTCTATTAGTTTTTTTTAAAAAATTTGTGATTTGGGATTTAGGAAGATGTATAGGTATAAGTTATGGTTGTTGGTTTAGGTTTAGGGTTTAGGGTTTAGGTTTAAGGTTAGAGTTTAGGGAATTTAGATTATAGATGGTTAGTTTAGGGAAAATTTAGTTTTGAAAATTATTACTAGCAGTTTCCTCGTAAGGTCCTAGCAGAAATTGATGACATCCTACTCATTGATCCGCATAATCGTGAATACGAGTTTGTCGAAAATGATTATGTTTCTACGGATTATGAGAATGTATCCGAATGAATTATGTATGTTTTATAAGTTTGTTTAATCACAAAAACCAATTTCAATTATGTATGTTTTATAAGTTTGTTTAATCACAAAAAATGAATTTGAGATTTAGGTGTAGAAGAGGTTAATTAGGATTTTAGTTGTAGAAGAGGCTATAAGTTATGGAAGTTGTGGTTTGGGGTTTGGGGTTTGGGGTTTAGGGATTTACAAACACTTTCCTCGTAAAGCCCTAGTAATCGAAAACACGGGCATAGCAATTTCCTCGTAAAGCAATTTCCTCGTAAAGCCCTAGTAATCGAAAACACGGGCATAGCAATTTCCTAGTACAGCTTTTACGAGGACCTTACGAGGAAAAACGGACACTTTCCTCGTAATTTCCTCGTAAATAGAAAGACGGGCATAGCAATTTCCTCGTAAGTTCCTAGTACTGTTCTACGAACTTACGAGGAAACCTTTTCCTTATATAAACGCGACAGATCCGGATTGTCACTCATAGTAACTTCCTCTCTATTTTCTCTTAAGGTAGTCTCTAGTCTCTAGTTAGGTGATTAGATTAGGGAATTTAGATTAGGTGGTTAGATTAGGTGGTTAGATTAGGGAATTTAAATTATGTCGTTTGTTTAGGAAATTTAGATTAGCTTAGTTTAACTGTTTTAAAACATTATACGAGAATGAATTAATGTTTTCTGTTTTTTTTTAAATGTAGATGGTTAGAAAGAACAAAGTTGCTGCTGCTCAGTTCAGGAGGTCTCTTGATGATCAAGAGCGTGGGATACATTATGCGGATCTATTCGGGTCCGGCTCGTCTTCGTCAGCTCCTGGGAGTTCATCTGCAGGAGTTGCCGAGACTCAGCAGCCATCTCATCCTCCTCCACCTCCTCCTCCACCGGTCGGGATTCATCCTGATTTGCAGGTGCCGTCGACCGCACCATTCGCGGTGTACACGGTGGAGGACATTTTGGCCCTTCCAGGCAGAGAAGGACTGCCAGAGTTAGATCCGATCCGACGGAACGGCCAAAACATCTTATGGTACGTTTTAAATTTAAAACTTTTTTTATTATGGTATGCTCTAATTAATGATTTATTTTTCTGTCTTTCCAGGTTTGGTCTTGACAATTGTGTCGCAGCTAGCGTCACGGACTGTATCAAGGGATACTTTCCCGATGCAGCCCCAAACTGGAAGATGACGCCGAGCCACACCAAAAAGACGTGGTTCAAATCGTTCGCTGTAAGTTTAGTAAATCCACTTAATTTATATATTTTTAATCATTTAAATTTTGAAATATATTGAAGTAATCCGTCTTTTATTTTTTCTGGTTGCAGCAAAAATATCGTTGGTCTATTGGGATTCACCAGCTGGTGAAGTCAGAGTTCGAGGCCAAGGCAAAAGCCCGATTGTGCGACACGGTCTACAACTGGAAGGGCGATTATCAGGTATAAATTTATAAATTATAATATATGTATACTTTTAAAAATATATATATTATTGACTACTTTAATTGTAATTATTTTTAAATCAGGTGGACGGTTACGAGCGCGGGAAACCCGATTGCCTCACAACCACGGTGTGGGATGGCCTCATCGCCTATTGGGCGTTGCCGGAGTCGATCAGAACCTCCAACAAAAACTCCGAGAACCGCATGACCTTAGACGAGCATGGCAACACGAAGATTCTTCACACCACGGGCCGAAAACCTCACGGGGGAGTTCGTCTCGACATGGTATTTTTGTAACTTTTTACTTTATTTGAATATTCTAATATTCTACATTAATTAATGTTTAATTTTAAAAAAAAAAATTAGGCTAAAGAGACTGGAATTCTTCCATCTCTTAAAGACCTTTACGAGCGGACCCACCGGAAAAAGAGTGGGCAGTTTGTAGATCCTGCTTCCGAGCGGATCTTCCAGGAGGTTGCTGCCCGGGTTGAGGAACGCCAGACCCAGCTGACTCAGCAGACTGGGGCTCCGGTCGTATTATCCACTCTTGAAGTGGATAAGATTTACGAGGAGGTAAATAATTTGTTTTAATATATTAATTTTTATTATTTATTTAAATTTTCCTTACTTTATTAATATTTTTTTTTGCAGGTCGTCCCTAGGAAAAAGGGCCGTATTATCGGGATTGGCTCGGTGAACGATGTCCCCGCAGCGACATCATCTCATGTTCACCAACAAGTCGAGGCCAACGATCAGCTGCGGTCGGAGCTGCAGGTGACGCAAGGTCATGTGAGTTCGCTCACCGAGATCCTCGACGCTGTGGCGGTCGGGAACCCGCAAGTGGCGGAGTTGTTGCGTCAGAGACGGGAAAGCGGAGCCCTTCCACCATCTCAGTCGCAGCCGGCATCCAACACTGGAGACGACGACTTCGTCCAACAATTTCATGAGCAGCATCAGTTTTAGTTTTAAATTTGTATATTATGAATTTTAAATTTTAAATTATGAATTTTTAATTTTAAATTATGAATTTTTAATTTTAAATTTATAATTATTTAATTATTTAAATTGTTATTTTTAATTTGGTTTTTCTAATTTTTTTAATATATATATAATTTTTAATTTATAAATATTTTTTTAAAAGAAAAAAACATTTCCAAGCAATTTCCTCGTAAATCTTTCGAAGTAAAATCCTAGAAAGGTCCTCGTAATAGACTTACTACGAAATTACGAGGAAAGATTTTACTATGAGCTTACGAGGAAATCTTACGTGGACTTTACGAGGAAAACTTATCCACGCGTTTACGAGGAAATGTTTCCTCGTAAGTAAGCTAGGACTTTACGAGGAAAATAGGCTTTACGATGAACGCCTTTCGACGAAACGGGTTTCCTCGTAAATTCCTAGTAAATGCCCTTTTACTAGGAAATAACGAGGAAACCCGTCCTAGTAAATGGCCTGTTTTCTTGTAGTGAGAGTCCTACTTGGTTTACTTGGTTGAAACCTAGTAGGGGGATTGTTAGCCTGAGGAAACATTTTCATCTTCTGTCTCTCTAACACTTGAAGCTCCAAGGATTTAGAAGCCTTGATAACGGTGACGTCAGCATATGAAGTGGTTTCAAAATGGTGTGTTTTCTCCTTTGGCGTGAAATGATGTGAGTAAGTTAAATCGTTTGACTCTGACGATAGTTCAATAGCCCGTTCAGCAGCTGGTTCCTTGTTGGTCTCTGAAGCCGCTTCAACCTTTGGAGTTAACAAGGGTTGTTTCTTTGAAGCCTCGGCATCGATCAGTAAGCAAGATTGGTTTATATTCTCCAAGAGTGCACCAAAGCCTCTGGGTGAGATTGTATTGTCTCCTGCATTCTCTGCCTGTGGGTGGCCGACTGTTTGTGGGTAAACTTCCCCGACTGGTTTGTTGTCTTTCGTTTTCTCTTCTTTTTTTTCCGAGACTTGGGGTCCACCAGTTCCTTGTCCTGTAGTCTCTCCTATGCTTACTTCAGAAAACTGTGACAGAAAACAATAATAATAGGGGATAAGAAACATCACATATTGTTGTCTTGCCACTGATTACTGAAACGAATGACATACTTCTTTTGGTTTTGCGGGAGGCTTTGTGTTAGAAAACCGATCGTGTTCGGGTATTATGACTTGCTGAAATTCTTCCAGCTGAGTGACTCGAGCTTCTAGATTATCCACGGTAGTAACAGAAGAAGATTGCAAAATTGCTGAGAACGGTCCGCTATAAACTCTCGTTTCCATTGCCTTCACTCTTTCAGCCAACTTCCCTAATACTTCATTTTCTGCAATGTGACAAGAGTTTTCACCTCCATCTCCTGCGTTCTCTTGCTCTCTGCTTGCCAACTTCTTTGATTTCTTCGATTTCCGCTGGCTTGCAACACGGCTACGCTTGTTATTAGATATCATCGGTGTCAGTGGGTACTCCGGCAAGGCTTGCCAAGTAATGGTACTCGGGGATTTTTCTTGGCGAAGGAACTCAAAAAGAATTTCAATCTCAGGATCCTCATCTCGGTGTTCCCAAACAGGATGAACTTCATTCATGATTCTCGGACACATACAAGTTACCTATACAACAAATTACACACAGTGGTTGTGAATAGAAATTAAAATACAAAGTTTTGATGAATCCACACGATGTTAACATACCTTCGCGTTTTGTAATCTTTTACCCAAGGAGAGCCTTCCATTCGAACCTTTGAACCTCAGTAAGCATAGACCACTTGAACTGATAGGACGCCCAATTGCTTCTCCAAGACAGGGTATATAAGCGTACGCCCAAACCTGGATCACTTGCACGAACCCCTTGCAGACATAAGAACCCTGCTTGATGTCACCACTCTCTGTTTTGCTCTTAATCTGGTTGACAAGTTCAACGAAAGCCACTCTTCCCCAGGGATACTGCTCGAAAATCTCCAAATCCATAAGCAGCTTTGCTTGAGCAGGAGGGATAGGTTCTCTTCGATCAAGGCCAAGTAAACCGCCTGTCAAGATTGCCAAATAACACAGCCTAATCTGGTCTTCCTTACACCAGGATTTGCAAACATCAGGAGACAGACGACAGAGTGCACATATGTCCTCAGCGCTTGGTGTTGATCGGGAGCGTTTCAGGTTGAACAGCGCCCAAAAACTATTAATTTTCTCCACATCTTCCACTACCATTGCCTTAGGTATTGGACCACAGTTTAAACCTGTGATATCTTCAAACTCAAATAACGAGAAACGGGCAGGCTGTTTCTCTATCAAAAACCAAATCTCATGTTTTTTCCTGCAATAGAGTTGTCTTGAAAGAATGTAATGAACCAATGTTGAGCTCCATGCGAACTCCAGATTCACGTACTTGATAATTACCCCGAGTGGAGACTTTTCAACATGCTCCCACACTTCAGCACTAACTACATCTTTGACTGCTTTCACGTTCTTGAAAGTCGAGCTGTAATTTATAAAATTCTTTGGATCTGGCCTTGTTTCGTCGGAAAACAAACTTCGAGGGAACTCCATAGTATTCACCTGTTGGCAATAATATCAGGAGAAGCACCGGTTGAAAGAAAAGCAAGTTAGCAAGGCTTGCCTGTAGTCGCAGGGATATGTAAAACAAAACACTTGAAAAAGGCGAAGCTTTAATCAGACAAATTACACAGAAACACCAACACAAGTTTATAACGAAAAAAATTACACAGAAACAGAGACCCAGAAAGGTTCAATCTTTGTGTGTCCTGGGAATGCTTGGTAAAGCAGGAATTTTGAAAAAGGCGAAGGTTTTATCGAACAATGAAGGTTTATAATCAAACAAATTACACAGAAACAGAGATCGAGAAAGATTACCTCCATGACATAAAGTCCGGAACAGTTGTTTCCCTGGTAGAGTGAAAAGGAAGACGCTGATTGAAGAGGACGACAAAATTGAGGAGGGAGAAGAACAGTTGAAATAAGCAGGGCTTGCGTGTCGGCCTGAAAATAGCTTGCCTGTACCTCGCAGGGCTTGCTAGTAATGGCAGATCGGAAAAACAGGATAAGCCCATAGAAATATGAGATATTTCGCAATATGAGATAAGCCCATATTAAAGTACTAGTAAACTAGATGGTGGCCCGCACACTGGTGCGGACTAATATATATCTAACTAATTTAAATTTTAACAATCTAAAAAAAATCAATCTAAATTATTAATTAGTTTCAAATATTAAATTAATCAGAAGATATAATTTTGTTATTACACATGTAAAACATATCATCATCATAATAATCAAATAAACTTTTATCGATATTTTAAATAATCATATGCATTTGCGAGCATAATTCTTTTATAGATATTTATTAGTAAATGTACTATTAGTTAAATATCAAAAAAATATTTATTTTAAAATATATTGTTTAGGACCATAGTATCACTGGCAGGACTGAAAAATACAAAAAAAAAGAAACACTGGCAAGACCGTAAAATCTTTCGCAGGCTAATGGCAAGCGGAAAGCAAGGGCTGCGACCACTTGGCCAATTTTAAAGGGATTAAGATCCCCTACCGATCACAGGCCGTTGCGTTGCCATGTATAACTAACTAGGTACACCTAAGAAATTTAAGAGCATCTCCAACCCATTTCTATTTTCACCTCTATAATAGCAATTAGAAGTAAAATTTCTCCAACCCACCTCTATTTCTTCCTCTATAATAGAGATCTGTATTTTTACCTCTATTTATAGAGGAAGAAATAGCATTCCTCTATTTTTTGCTTTATATTTTAGAGATATCTATTTTAGAGAAATACATTGGAGCAAAACACAGCTCTATTATAGAGTTCCTTTAAAATAGAGGTAAAAATAGAGAAATACATTGGAGATGGTAAATAACTATCTGGTACCATTAAAATGTGTATATATACATCTCTACCTGTATAACTGGGTACACCTAAGAAATTCTAAGAGCATCACCAGCCAAAGCCAATTTTGACTCTAAAATAGAGTTAAGGGCCCATGTGAACTATAAATATAATAAAATAATAGTAAATTGACGACTGAGATGTTTGTAACAAAGTGAAAATAACTGGAAAACATGTTTAAAAAGGAAAAATGAACTATAAAACAGTAAAACCGCTATTCATACAAATTTGGTTTATGCTATCGAACACATGCTGTATGGTATCTAACGCGTATCTTCAAAAACCTGCCTTGTTTCATCGTACATCTCTGCAGCAAGTTTCCTCCTCACTATCGACATATTAGAATCACGAAGATGTTCATCCGCAAATGGTACACCCATTACTAAACACTCAAGGAATTTGACAGCGTAAATTCCACTGTTTCCGTGAGGGGGTTTGCTTTGCGGAACCCCATCCGTTACAAACTGGATGGAATACATGGCTGTGTCCATAACCTGCTTAACTTCAGCTTCAGCGTAAGTATACAAGACGGCAGGAATCATTTGAGCAAAAGGTATCGCCGCCTCCTTGATAGTCTCCTTGTCAATCAAATCGGTTGAACTATCATAGATTTTGATAGTCCGGTCCGGGAAAGAAATGACCATCAACACCCAGTGACAGTTATCTACCATCAGAACTGAATATAGTGTATCGACATCTCTTCCCCATTGCTTCCCGGTTGGGCTAATCGTTGGTCTCTTACCGATGTAGTAATCAAAGGCTTCCGTAGGTATTTTCGACTGATCTCTTAACCACTCCTTGTAGCTACTACTACACCACGTTGGGAATACTGCGTCCATAATTGCAATCCTTGGAGATATGAAATCACTTGGATTTTTGGAGAACCTTAGTCTGTTCATCGCTAAGGGTACGTCAAGTTCCTGTACAAGAGGATATAATAAGCTTAGCATTACGTACACATTGCGAGGGTATTAAGAACCTCGATGACTTACCGTATCTGTCAAACAACCCCTCGGCGTATGAAATCTTTTGAAAAAATCTTTCGCCATCAAACCATCACCAGGCGGATATGTGGAATCTCCCCTGCCGAAGACCGACAGCTACATCAACTTAGACCAAGTTTTTATTATAACCAACAGGGACTTGGGTAGCAGAAGATACTTACTTTGTTTTTACGAAACCGTTCAATGCCTTCACCTTTGCTTTATCAACTGGGCCATACACAACCAAGTAGTTAGTATATGATTTTTTGGACAATGCCGCAACCCTTGCACTCTTCCTAAGGGGTTTACTTGGCGTAATGAAGTTGGATGAGGCTTTGTGGGGTTCATCTTCATTTCCCGTAAGTGGTTGGACCTTTGCATCATCAAGTGACTTCATGTGATTATCTCCTGTACCAAGTAATAAAGTTGTGGAGCCCATTAGCGTAAGAGTTTTCGCGGACTCATTTACAATGTCATCTTCTTCCTCCTTTGACAGGCGCTGTCTTTTTCTTGTGTCGCAGTATTCATCTATTTCTGGTTCTCTCACATATGGGACATTTATTTTTGTTTCAACCATGTTCCCTCCTTCCGTGCTTGCTTCTTTATTCTGTCATTTATGGGAAATAAAAAATAACTTACCAATGCATAATTACGGAAACAGTAACAACGTCACAGCCAAACGCTTCAATGGTCTTTTCACATACCTCCGTTGGTAGGAGACTGAGATTTTGGACTCGCGCGCTTTCTTCCAAACGGGTCACCCTTTTCAGCAGATCTACAAACGGATCCATCTGTTCCAATGCGGCTATTCTAGATGTTAGATTTTGAAGGGTACCTACGTCAGGACGCTCCATAGAAAACAATCTCTCTGGGGTCTTCCTCCGTTGTATAAAGTATTTTCCTTCATCAGCATCGCTTTCTACTTGGTCTTCATTTTCTGCAATGTCACAAGAGTTTTCACCTCCATCTCCTGCGTTCTCTTGCTCTCTGCTTGCCAACTTCTTTGATTTCTTCGATTTCCGCTGGCTTGCAACACGGCTACGGTTGTTATTAGATATCATCGGTGTCAGTGGGTACTCCGGCAAGGCTTGCCAAGTAATGGTACTCAGGGAATTGCCTTGGCTAAGGAACTCCAAAAGATTGTCAACCTCAGGATCCTCATCTCGGTGTTCCCAACCAGGATGAACTTCATTCATGATTCTCGGACACATACAAGTTACCTATACAACAAATTACACAAAGTGGTTGTCAATAGAAATTAAAATACAAAGTTTTGATGAATCCATACGATGTTAACATACCTTCGCGTTTTGTAATCTATTACCCAAGGAGAGCTTTCCATTCGAACCTTTGAACCTCAGTAACGATGGACCACTTGAACTGATAGGACGCCCAATTGCTTCTCCAAGACAGGGTATATAAGCGTACGCCCAAACCTGGATCACTTGCACGAACCCCTTGCAGACATAAGAACCCTGCTTGATGTCACCACTCTCTGTTTTGCTCTTAATCTGGTTGACAAGTTCAACGAAAGCCACTCTTCCCCAGGGATACTGCTCGAAAATCTCCAAATCCATAAGCAGCTTTGCTTGAGCAGGAGGGATAGGTTCTCTTCTATCAAGGCCAAGTAAACCGCCTGTCAAGATTGCCAAATAACACAGCCTAATCTGGTCTTCCTTACACCAGGATTTGCAAACATCAGGATACAGACGACAGAGTGCACATATGTCCTCAGCGCTTGGGGTTGATCGGGATCGTTTCAGGTTGAACAGCGCCCAAAAACTATTACTTTTCTCCACATCTTCCACTACCATTGTATTAGGTATTGGACCACAGTTTAAACCTGTGATATCTTCAAACTCAAATAACGAGAAACGGGCAGGCTGTTTCTCTATCAAAAACCAAATCTCATGTTTTTTCCTGCAATAGAGTTGTCTTGAAAGAATGTAATGTACCAATTTTGAGCTCCATGCGAACTCCAGATTCACGTACTTGATAATTACCCCGAGTGGAGATTTTTCAACATGCTCCCACACTTCAGCACTAACTACATGTTTGACTGCTTTGACGGTCTTGAAAGTAGAGCTGTAATTTATAAAATTATTTGGATTTGGCCTCGTTTCGTCAGAAAACAAACTTCGAGGGAACTCCATAGTATTCACCTGTTGGCAATAATATCAGAGGAGCCCAAATTAGAAAAAATTGGTTATCATAAAATTAAGAAAAAGGCGATGAAGAAGCTAAAATTTAGTTTTTTCGAATCCTTCACCTTATGGCACGAAGAAGCCAAACTTCGCTGAGATCGCCTGATGGGTACTGATGAATACAAGATCTGTAACGGAGAACCAAAACTGGCCGATGAATCGAAGGGATTCGGAAGACGAACACTAGAACTGAAATGTAAGGCACGTGACTCCTCCACCGTTCTGTCAAAAAGCTTACAATTACTCTTTCATCCTTAATGATTTCAAGCGAAACAGAGGAGAGTATTGGCAAGCCATCAGCTGAGTATTGGGCTGATTTAGGTAACGAGCCCATGAAGCTGCTGATTTTCTGACACATAATACCGAATTTGTATATTTTTAACGCCAATACGACGTCGGTTTGAGTTTTGTTGAGATATATGAAAACGAAATTGCTTTGGTGAAGCTACTCGAATTGGGAATACATCAGTTTGGTTTGAGTTCTGTTGAGATACATCACTATTACTGCGAATGGTGAAGCTACTCGGAAGAGAAAAGCGTCGGATGATGTGATCCAAAACGAGTAATGAGTTGTCATACATGAAAGCAGGGTATTTCCAGTACAACCAGGTTCAACTTTCTTTCGGTTTTGGTCTTTTACATAATAAAGATATAAAATAAAGGAGAATCCAGAGCCCCCAAAAAAACCCCTAGATAGCAAATTAAATAGCAAGGAAACAGTGGTTAGGTTATCGGTGGAATAATTATCTTCGACATAACTCACAGAAATTAAATAGCAAGGAAACATTGGCCAAAGGCAACAGCTAAAAGTCTTTTGTACTATGTACATTGGTTGCATGTTTACAACACCCTATTTTTACTCGACATCATCCTCTCTCTGTGGTGTTGAATAAAAGATTCAACTGTTTAATCACTACAATGAGGTGTTGAAAAATAAAATTTGCTGATGTGGATTAATTGGTGTTGAAATGATTCAACTAGTTGAATCAAGAAGAAAGTGGAGCCCATCGATGACACATGTCACTTTTTAAGAATTTTTGATATTTTGTTATCCTCTTAATATTCAAAACTAATAATCTCATTATATATGAAATAAATTATTTTTATTTTCTATACGGAAATTTTTTATTTTAAATTCTCTATAAATAGCGACTAGGTTTATGTAATTTGGATATAGAAAAAAATAATTATCAATTAGTAAAATAGAGTGTTGAATTTTATTCAACAAAACCATTGTAGTGTGTAAAAGTTGAATGAGTGTTGAATGATGAGTTGGAAGAAAGAGAATATGACATGGAGTGTTAAAAGATGAAGTGGAGGGTGTTGAATCTTGAAACCATTGTACATAGTAGCTTGCAATGGTTTGTTGCTTGCAATGGTTTGTTGAAAAACATAAAAATCTGATGTGGCAAAATCAGTGTTGAAAGTTATCAACACCGTTGTTAAAACAAAAATGGGTCCATTTTCAGTAACGTGGCAAATATTGATTGGACTAAATTATTAGGTTTCTCTCTATAAATAGAGACTTGTTTCATTTCATTTGGATACGAAAAAAAAACTCATATTTTTACTATATTTTTGTTATTAGCTTCTTTTAACTATATAAAATAAAAACGAAAATAGAAATGTTTTATAAATTTATTTAGTTTTTAATTATTCAAATTAATTTGAAATGAAAATTTTAATTAATAATATTTTATCACAAATGAAAACATAAAATAGAATAAAACTATAATAAAAAGACAACGAAACCAAGAGAAACTCCAATAATTACAACTCTACCTAGGACTATCTCGGACTATCCAAACCTGGGCCCAGAACCGACCCAAACAAATCGGATATCCACTTCCAGAAATTGAATTCCCTAATAATACGTTTCCCCTCTCTCCCCATATTGGTTGATTGAAAAGGCATAAAGTTCACCGTCTCTCACTAAGTAGAATTTATTCGAGTTCTCTGAAAACCCTACTCAATTCGAATCCTCAATCGACAATCAAAACCCCAAATCATGATGAATCGAGAGGTTACGAAGGCAAAAGAAGACGGGTCGAGTAGTGTAGTAGGAGATGAAATGGCACTGGTTTCATTGTCGGGAGATGAAGCAAACCCAAGGATTACCGAGAAACCTGTCGGCCCAGAAACCGACCAAAGTCCCAGAGATGCAAATGAAAACGAAGACAATGCAAGTGGAAAAGGGGAAGAGGAAGAATCAAGTAAGAAAAATGAAGGGGAGGAATCAAGAGAAGTAGACGAAGGAGAAAAAGAGAAGGAAGCCGGGGACGAAGGAGAAAAAGAGAAGGAAGTCGGAGACGAAGGAGAAAAAGAGAAGGAACCCGGAGAGGAAATAGAGCCCCGAAGAAACGACGAAGAAGCTGATGAAAGGGCGATAATTCTATTTGAACGACATCATGAAACTGAGTCGCATGCAGATTCGGTAAGTATTGAAATTGAAAACTTTTACATAGATGATTTGAAAGATTAAATAAGTGTGGAAAACTAAGTGGAATTTAGAGTTAGTGATTGTTGAACTAAGTCGAAGTTTGTGAAACTATATGTTGATGGTTGTAAGATGTCGTACGTGATCCGGTTCTCATTTGAGTGCAGGTTGTAGATGACGAAGAAGGGGGCATGCTACCGAAGAAACTACACTTTGCTTCAAGCCAATATCTAAAGTCTTTAAAGCTTTCAGGAAAATGTTACATTGACAAGGCGATAAGAACTATTCAAACGATCCTGAAAGCGAAGGAGGTGGAATGGTTCATAGAGCACCCACAATTCCAACATTTCTTCCATATTAAAAACCGAAAGCAGAAGTGGATGGGAATGTGGGTTCTCGTTTTGCGATCAGCTTGTATTGCGAAGAAGCATGAGTTATGGTTTGTCGTTAATGGCGTCCCAATCCGATATTCTCTTAGAGAATTAGGACTCATTTCTGGACTATACTGCCATGAGTATCCCCCCAACCATGAGAGGTTGGGTGGTACAACATTCATGAACAAGTATTTTGGAGGGAAAAGGGTAACATACGCTGACCTGGAGAAGCAGATGTTGGCAATGAAATCAAAGCCATCTGAGGATCGTAAGAAGATGGCCGTTCTGTTCTTCTTAGCCAGCATCCTTGTCGGAGGCCGAAAGAGTGGTGAGGGAGCATCACCTGTGGACAGTTTCTTCCTGAGTGTTGTTGATGACCTAGATGCGTGTGTAACGTTCCCTTGGGGGCGGTATGCATTCGAACATAACTTGAAGGATGTCTCTACCTTTTTGGAGAAATGCGACGGGGTTGCGGCGACGAGTTGGGTTTTTACAAGCTTTCCTATCCCTCTGGAGGTATTCTTAAGCTCTCTTCAACATAGTTGTTTAATTGATGTTAATGTATTTTTGTTGTGTGTTGGTAGTTGTTGGCCTTTGAGGCAATTCCATGCTTGAGGAACCATTTCCGAGAAGATGTGAATGGTGCAAACAGTGGTTGCCCGCGGATGTGCAAGATGCAGTACAAACGGAAAAGTGGAACCAAGGAATTCAGTCTGAAAGCTGTGAACGATAAACTTGGTAATAATACAAAGGTAATTGATGTTTTATGTGTAGTCGAATTGAGGAGAAGGGACTTATGAGACTTATGAAAACTTGGTGAAACTAAGATAATTAGTATTTTTGTGTTTTGACCAAAGGATATTGAGAGTATCTTGGTAGCAACAGCAGCTGAGGAGGAACTTCTGGAAACCATAGGAATGGACAAGGAGGGTTGTTGGGCCGATGACGCCGATGATGCAGCAGTTGATGGTTGGACGAAGATAATACGGAAAGGGAAGAAACAAGTTTTCTTTGAAGAACAGTTCCGCATGGATTTTGAGTCTCGCACAGGTCAGATTGAAGGTCCCACCAATCCTATCGGAGGACCATCGAATAATGCACAATCTGATCATGCTAATGCTGATTCGGTGGAGGTTACTGGAGCTACTTCTGTAGCTGAGGCTTTAAAAGCGATGGAAGGTCGGCTTATGAATGCAGTCGGAGATGCAGTAAGAGATGCTATGAAGGGAGTGAATGAAAAAGTCACTTTATTGTCTACGCAGCTAGGTCTGCTAGAAGAGGATGTGAAAAGTCTTAGGTTGAGTGTTCCCGGAAGTGACAATCCGGCGGTCCAAGATGATGGTGATGGTAGTGACAATAACGAGTCGGATCAAGTGGATGGTACTGACAATAACAAGCGGAAGAAAGAGGATGGTGGTGACAATACCGAGCCGGAGGAAGAGGACAACAACGTTGAAGATGTCATTCGCGATATTTCAAAGGATGCAGAGAGGGGATATGGTGATGTTGACATGGATGATGATGATGCGGAGATGTATGCACATGCTGCGGAAGTCGAAAAAAAATTAGAGTCTGTAAACACGAAAAAAAAGAGGTCGAGAAAAGATGATGGCAAAGAAACAGTTCCTGTGAAAAAGGTTATGTTGAAGCTTGGTGAAACTGTGAGGAGTCCCATTCAGCTAAGAAGCATGGCAGCAGAAGAGAAGACAGCAGAGAAGAGGAGCAGAGGTGCAAAGAAGCAGAAGGCAGCAGCTGAGAAGGAGGCAGAAGCTGAGAAGAAGGCACCGGCTAAGAAGGAGCCGAAGACAAAAAAAAAAGTAGGTAAGAAGACGGAGTGAATTCCCAGTATGTGGTTGTTTTAATGTGGATGACCTCTATTCGGTTTGTATGACTTTAAATTTCCGTGACTTTGTTGTTTGATGTTGAAGACTGGTATTTAAGACTTATGTTATATATGGGGAAACTTTAGTAAGTTTCACTTTCAACTTAGTAAAACTTCGTGAATTAATGATATTTCGTAGATCGTGAAAGAGGGAGAACTAGGAAACTTCAGTAAGTTTCACTTTCAACTTAGTGTAACTTCGTAAATTTATGATATTTCGTAGATCGTGAAAGAGGGAGAATTGGGAAACTTTAGTAAGTTTCACTTTCAACTTAGTGTAACTTCGTGAATTTATGATATTTCGTAGATCGTGAAAGAGGGAGAATTTGGGAAACTTAAGTAAATCCGAAGAGTCTTGGTAAATCAGAATCTCAAGCAAACAACGACAACATAAGAACTTAATGTCAAGCAAACAACAACAACGGAACATAATCTCAAGCAAACAACAACAACAGATAGTAGACTAATGTCATGGACCGGACGCATCTCATGGAGTGGTGGGATTCTGACGGGTTAGATTATACTTCAGTTCAGCAATCTCTGCAGCCATCGCATCCACGCGCTTCCTTAACATTTCAACCTCTGCCTGGACTCCGAAGACCCATGGTTGACGGAAATGGAAGCCATCATTCTAGACGTAAAACGGGAATGTATCAAAATCCGAAAGTATCAATAAAAAATCTGGGCGTTTTCTATAAATTACCTCATAATTTTTGCAAGTGAAGTATTTTCTCCCCGGTAAAGTATCAAAATCGGTTTGATACTTCAGGTTCCGAGCCACCTCGTTGATGATTGTCCCCCCACAAGGGCATCTGGTCGGAATCCCACACTGGGCATCCCCCACGCAGCCAAGCATGTTGATGTCTCTCTTCAAAGCCTTCATCTGGCTATACTCCTCGTCTGGATGAGTCATTATTTTGAGTAACCTAGATGTAGAGAGAGATCTAGAGAGAGATTGAATAGTAGAGAGAGAGATTGGCTGAGGTAAATGGCGAAAACATTAAAAAAAAAAATGGGTTTAATACACCTCTACGTCACCTCCGCATCGATTTTGCGGAAAGTCAAAAATCGGAAAAATGGGTGGGAAAATTCAAAAAATTGGGCGGGATTTTTTAGTGTCGGATTTTCGTGCTTATAGTTTCACTTAGTTTGTAGTTATACAAAAACCTTTAAAGTTTTACTTTTCTAATTCTTCCGATTTTGTTGGTTTTACTGTACTTAGATGATTGATTTTATGGTTATACCTGATATATTCTATTTTCTATCAACGTTTTAGATGTGCTCATGCATGATAAAATTTGATTTCGTGATATACGTATCTTCTCTAATCCCACGAGGTAGTGTTTACAAAAAGTGAAACCAACCCTGCATCATCTACACTAAACACTAAGTTGAGCATTCCATCTACATACTTAGCCAACAACAAACCTCCCTCAGCAGCAAGACGGATTTTCTCTCTTCCTTGATCAAGTAAATGGAGGAAGAAGAACTCGTACATACCGCGCATGTAGATAGCCTCTGGATTACCGGCTTGGTAGCACAAAAGGCGGAAACGTTTGACAGCATTAACCTCTTCAATCCAATCATTGAAGTGAATGAGATCAGCAGATTGGTAGAAGTACTCTTCTCTGCCAACTCGATTGAACTCGCGGACAGCAATCCTAGCAGAACCGAAGTCCCGTATGTGACTTGTTACTACCTTTGACAGAATCTTATGGAGGATGGAATGAGGGAGAGAAGACAAGTTCGACATTGAGAGATGAGTAGTCGTGAGAGATATTCGAGTTTAAGATTCTGAAAATGCAAAGTTTAACGTTTTATTTATTTGGGAAGGTGATAAACCTATTTATAATCCATTAAAACTATTTATTTGGGAAGGTGATTCATTTTATACCGATGTAAACATTGTATTTACTTTCCCACATAAGAGTTAAGAGTTAATAATAGTTATCACAAATGAAAACATAAAATAGAATAAAACAATAAATAAAATTAATGGGGTAGGGTGTTGTAATTTTTTTAAAACAAAACCGTTGTAGAGAATATATAATCTTACATATGTAGACAAACCTAACTTTTTCGTCCAATCAGTATTTGCCACATCACGGAAGTTGATAATTCAGTACACATTTTTGTTTTACAACGGTGTTGATAATTCAGCACAGATTTTTGCCACATCAGATTTTTATGTTTTTCAACTAACCACTGCAAGCTTATGGCAGCTGTTAAAATTTATCAACAGTTGATAAAACTACCATTGTAGAAACCAAACACACTTGGCTTATTATGTAAGCTACAATAAAATATCTGTCTGTTTTTACTGTAGCAACCCGTAAACTGTTCATGCTGGCAGGCCTTGCTTGTTTCTCTTCGCAGGCTTTGCTAATCTTTGGCAGACCTTGGTGGATAAATACTTCTTCTTTCATCTTCATACTCAACATATTCTTTTTTTTATTTCAACACTCCCCCTCAGCGTGGATCTGTTTTTATTTTTATGAAGGCGCATGGATCTGTTTTAATTATATTCTCATCCATAAATTCAAACTTAATACATTATTTTTATTTTTAAATAATTAAAATTATATCAAAATTCATAACTTTTTATGATCTATAAATAGAGACTACTTTAGTTTCATTCGGACAAAGAACAAAAAACGTCATTTTATTCCTATAATCAATTATTTAATTGTTTTAAATCTTTTTTATAATTGAATTCCAGTAATATTTTTTTTGAAACTCAAAATTCTTCTTCTTAATATTTATGTTATTTTATTTTTTAAGCTAATTAAATTCAAAATTATTAATATGTAATTATTATATTATACTATACCTCCGTTCCAGAAAATAAGATTATCTAGAGTATTCACGCTTATTAAGAATATAATTAATGTTTACAATTTACTTTTTTTTAATTTTTATACGCTTTTCAATATCTATCTACCAATAGAATTTGAATAACTCAAATATTCTCAATTAATGTTTCTCAAAAGCATACAAAAGTACCTTAATAATACAGAAAATCTATCTTTGTGAAACAAGATTTTTTTCTAGAAAATCCTACTGTCAGGAACGGAGGTAGTAAAGATAAAAGAATATGAATAGCAAATAAAAATGCTGCTGTGGATTTCGGGATGTAGACCAGTTTTATATTCAAAGTTGTGTCTAAAAATAAATTCTTTTCAATCAATTGTTGCGTTTTCCCAACAACGAATCTTCTATTGCTTATCAGCTTTACCAACTACTGACAACAAAGTTATAATTGTATCTACACCCTAAACGGTCCAATCATAATTTTCAAAACAAACAATAAAAAGGGGGGGGGGGAGATTATGCTATCTAGAATTTGGAAAAAGTTTAGTGATTTTAGAAGTTGACGGAGTTTTAAAAGTTCATTACTAGATTTCTATAGATTGTTACTGATTATTAAGAATTTGCACAATGTGGTTTGGATTCGACAATGGTTTCAAGATTCAACACCCTCCACTTCATCTTTTAACACTCTATGTCATATTCTCTTTCTTCCAACTCATCATTCAACACTCATTCAATTTTTACACATTTTACAATGGTTTTGTTGAATAAAATTCAACACTCTATTTTACTAATTAATAATTTTTTTTTCTATATCCAAATTACTTAAACCTAGTTTCTATTTATAGAGAATTTAAAATAGTAAATTTCCGTATAGAAAATAAAAATAATTGATTTCATATATAATGAGATTATTAGTTTTGAATAACCAAGAGGATAACAAAATATCAAAAATTCTTAAAAAGTGACATGTGTCATCGATGGGCTCCACTTTCTTTATTCAACTGGTTGAATCTTTTCAACATCAATTAATCCAATTTTATTTTTCAACACCCTCATTGTAGTGATTCAATAGTTGAATCTTTTAAGCAACATTTCAAAAATATTGTAGGAATTTCTAACATCCTCATCTCGATGAGACACTATTAATGCATTTTATGGTATTGTGTTATAGTCCTTTTTTTTAGCTTCATACTACATGAAAGATGTCTAACGGTTTTATTTTCAGTGCCATTTTTTTTTGTGGCACACTCTTACAAACGAAAGGTTATGTTTCAGCACACCAAATATGAAACTAACCGACAGAGAGATCATAATAAAATTTTTTAATTCCTTGAGAATTCTTAAACCAATAACCCCCTCCCCCCCTAAAATAAGGGTATGTGAGATATGCAATTAAAAAATAAAAACAAACGATTAATGGAAAAGCAAAATAAGTTAAAGTTTAGATCATAACATAAGTTTGCCGGATAATTAAACAGAAACAACAAAAAGATCAAGTTTTTAAGATTAAGATATCGAAAACCAAAATAAGTTAAAGTTTAGATCATAACATAAGTTTGGCGGACAATTAAACAGAAACAACAAAAGATCAAGTTTTTAGGATTAAGAAATCGAAAGGGTTAAGCTTTCCATATTCGACTCACCCAGATTCTACCAATCTATCTCAAGAAACCTCCATGCACCCACCTTCTCCTGTGCAACCTTCAGATCCGCCTCAAGCTTTGCCTTTTCAACCTTTAGAGCTTCCAGACGAATAATGTCTTCTTCAATCAACTCCAGCTTTGCTTTAATCCGGAAAACTTCATTCTCCTGGGCATGCATGGCTTGCAAACCAATCGTTTGAACCTTGTACATCGCCAGAATGTTCATGTAATGCTCATCACTTTCCCTTTTCCCCGTCAGATAAGCCTCCTGAGTTGTTGCGAAGTTCATCTTGTCTGTCATCTCGCATGTAAAATTATAAACAAATGAATTAGTACAAACCAATGTTCTATAAACTATAAGAATATAAAATCAACTACCAAGGGAATAAGATCTAAACAATTTACGGGTCGATGATTATAGTATTTACGGGTCAATGATTAACGTCGATAGAAATTAGATCGAGAAAAAAACACTAAACTTACAAAAGCTTTTACTCTATTTTGGATGCCGGAGATGCAGGAGAGGATAGATATTTAGGGTTTGCATAAATGGTTAACTTTATATACGAGACTGGTTGTTCAACAGTATTTTATTAATTTGGTAAAAAACATTAAACAAACTTAGCACGAATTAAAACAAATTACATAAACATTGATGCTTTTTCCAATCACATATACTCACGTGTCGACGCATCTCGTTCTCGTTCTTTTAAAGGCTTTTTTTTAGCCTGGTTTTGGAGACGTGTAACTGTTGTAACTCGTATCGTTGCCATACTCTTTTTGAGTTTGTTTGGAGCCCTTAACCATATCTTTTAGTCACTATGTTAAAAGATAATATCAGAAAAATTATTTCAAAATATCAAAAATTCTTATAAAGTGACATGTGTCATCGATGGGCTCCACTTTCTACTTATTCAACTAGTTGAATCTTTTCAACACCAATTAATCCACATCAGCAAATTTTATTTTTCAACACCCTCATTGTAGTGATTCAACAGTTGAATCTTTTATTCAACACCCACATTGTAAAATAATGTGTAAACCCATCCGACCAAGTCAACAAAAGTCAATAATGTGTATACCGGTTGCGGTTCCCTTGCTATTAGTCTACGTTTTCCTTGCGATATATTTTATATCCTTGCCATACTCTTTTTGAGTTTGTTTGGAGCCCTTCCTCTTAGAATAAGGTGCAAACGATAAGGTTGAGACATTAGATTATCAAAATATGATCAGAGAGGTTCAACTAGTTATGAGTAATATGAGATATATTTGCATTATGACATTTAAAAATAGAAGGTTGAGTTGAGACATTACATTATCAGAAACTTAGCAAAAGTAGACATTACATTTTCCGAAACTTAGTAAAAGTAGATAAAACTACATGCCATAACATGAGAGTGATTTGATAGACTTCTTTAGAAGTCGAGAAGACACGACTTCTCACTGTAAATAAGAAGGCGCATGGATCTGTTTTAATTATATAATCATCCATAAATTCAAACTTATTTTTTATACAATATTTTATTTTTAAATAATTAAAATTATATCAAAATTCATAACTTTTTATGATCTATAAATAGAGACTACTTTCGTTTCATTTGGACACAGAACAAAAAACGTCATTTTATTCCTATAATCAATTATTTTAGTGTTTTAAATCTTTTTTATAATTGAATTCCAGTAATAATTTTTTTGAAACTCAAAATTCTGCTTCTTAATATGTATGTTATTTTAGTTTTTAAGCTAATTAAATTCAAAATTATTAATATCTAATTATTATATTATTAAGATAAAAGAATATGAATAGCAAATTGTCGGTCATGGTGTTGAAGTTTTTTACACAACCCATTGTAGAGGTTAAAAATAAAAATGTGTTGGAAAAATTAGGTGGATGAGAGAGAAGATGATGTGGAATGTTAAAATAGAAAAAGTAGGGTGTTGAAGATGAAATGAGTGTTGAAACCTTTAACTATTCCCAGATCTGAGGTAAAATATATAGGTTGTCCATCTTTCTCAAGAGCAAGGTGAGGTTTATATCCCATTAGTTTATTTATCAAAAAGGTATAATTTTGAAAGTTCGAATTGGCTTTGCAGTGGAAAGAAGTACAATTTCGAGTGTGAAGAGATGGATAATCACATCGAGGGAGCTGGAATTCCTTGGAATTGTGAATGTGGAGCTCCCACAATCATATTGGAGTCTAAGACAGCTCAAAATCCCGGAAGAAGATTTTACAGATGTGGAGAGATATATGGTCCAAACCATGTGTTTAAGTGGGTTGATGAAGCACACCATGAAGAACTTGGAAAATTGGGGCGTCAACAAGCAATGATGGCTAAAGATTTGGCTGAGATAAAAAAAGAAATTGGTGAGCTGAAGAAAGATATTGGTGAGATCATTTTAGTGCTTGAGAGTCATAAATCTAATGTTTAAATTTTAAAAATTGGTGAATTATGTTCGCAAAACATAATTAGTGAAACTGGTGATCATTTTAGATATTGGTGAAATAGTACATCGTTGTTGTTTGGTCATGTAAGTTGAATTATGTTAAACTTTATTTACTTTAGTCTTAATATGTTAGATGTACTAACTGATGTTGCTTGATTTTCAAAATGAAAATAGCAGAAATAGCATAGTTCGAGGTTTAAAACACAAAAAACCCTATATGTAAAGTCATATATCAAACTTCGTCATTTTTATCCCCTATGGTTCTTATTAATAAAGAAAAGCACGGATATTTTTATAATTATTATGTTTCAAAAAAAAAAAATAATAATAATAATTTTATAATTATTAATTCCTCGAAATTTTTGATTAGACAGCTAGGGTCAAATATGTGCAGGCTCTTCAATCATGATTTAGTTCACGTTTTTTAAGGCTTGAAATGTTAATTCATCACAACGGTTAATGTTAACAAACGCCTCGCTCTTTCTTTTTTGCAGTGAAGAAATGTTCATAAAGTTATGGTTTAAGTTTTCCCAGTAGTGTTCCTCCAAATATAATATACTAAATTCGAAATACGATATAATCTTGTTGAAAGGGTTTACGACGAAACAAAATTGGTGCAGTTGGAAAATTGGCCTGACTTTCTCCTTCCACACCCTAGTTCGAGCTCCATAACGTGCAAATCTGTGTTTTGGCTCGTTTTTTACTCCATTGATACTTTATTTCTTTCTTCTCCTTCCCCACCCTGGTTCGACTCCCATAAATACATTTGCCATAAAAAGAGAGAAATACATATTTTAATTTTCACATAATTATAAATGTCGGTATAGACTTCGTACTATATATATAATGGTAACCGCTTGGAATTCGACTTTTACAAATACTTAATCATTCATTACGAAGAAAAATTATTTACGAATTAGGTTTACATTAGGTTTTGGTTCCATATAAATATGTCCAATCGTATAAAATATCCTATACAGAAATTATGGGTGGGAGTTTCAGTACCTATTTGAGAAACGTTAGGATCTATTTGGATTAGCATAAGTTAAATATTTCAGTTACGCTCGACTATTTTTAAATTTTGGTTCGAGTTCGAATAACCCATTTAAATCATTTTCAAAAATCTTTAAAATTCATATCTAACTTAAATTTCATTAATCTAAATGCAAAATCATATATATATTTTATTAGAACATCAACTTGACATATAGTTATATGTGTGGTCCAAGTTTTTTAATACAATTATAGTAATCTCTTATTAATCATTTAAAAAATAGTTATACAGAAAAAAACACAAATATAGCTGAGCACAAGTTTAAAAATTAAATTTGTTAAAAATATAAAACAAAAAATAAACCTACCCTTTAAAGGGGGGGTCAAAATTAGTTTGTAGTTAAAGTTAGTGAAGTGAGTTTATTGAGGAATCATCGTCATCCCCTTTATTTTTCTTTCCTCCAATAATAATTTCATTTCAATGTTCAAAATAAGAAGCCTAATCATTCTGAGGGAAAAAAAACACACAAGTAAAATTAGAAATATAAATAAAAATTTCCCCAAAACACACATATCTGATACAAAAAAATATATATACATATATATAATAACAAAAAAGCATACGCTTAGAAATGCAATTTACGCTTAGAAATGCAATTTCTTAAAAACATACAAAACAAAACATATACCCGCCCTCTTTAGGGTAACTCCAACCGAACGGTAAAGTTATTTGGCTTGGGTCCATTTTAGTGGGACCGAATTAGCTGCCTAGAGTTTCATAAGTTTACCTAGTTTCTTGTCAAAAAAGCTTACCTTGTTTAACAGAGAAAGCCTTCTATTCTTGCCAAAGATTTGCATGCGGTGTTGTGGAAGAAAGAGAAGATGATCTGGAGTAAAAATAACATGCAACCAATGTACATAGTCAAAATGTAATCATTAAGATCCACAAAATCTAAAATACTTTACATTCAATAATATACTGTAAAAGTGCAATAGCTGGTAGATAAATATATATTCAGCTACAAAATATCAAGAACAGAAAAGAAGAGAGAGAGCATCACATTCACAGTAGCCATTTTTTTTTCGGCGACGGAGGAAGCTCTTCTTTGATTCAATGGCGCCGCCGAAGAGTGCCGGAGGAGGAGATAAAGGGAAATCTATTGCGGTGGCTACGTCGACAAGGCAGACTCGAAGCCAGACTCAGGCACGCACGGATGGTAACTCGCCGGTTTCCAGGCTCATGAACTTCGAATCTGCCGAGAAGAGGAAAAGGAAGACGAAAGCCAAGGAAGGTGGATCAGCGACGAAGAAGATCAAGAAAGACAAGAAGGAAGCTGCGGTAGAAGCAGACGACGAAGCCGATGAAGAAGCAGAAGCCTTCGTGAAAAAAACGATTGTAATCGAGCACTGGTAAATCTCTAATCGTTGTTAGGGTTTAGTTTTTGAATCTTCACACATTCTTGCTGCTGTTAGGGTTTCTGATTCGTTCTCTCATAATGTGTTGTTCTTGAAGAGAAACTGTGGTTCTTCTTGTGATCTGCTTCATTGAAAGTTAGATTGTTTGTTGTTTTGATGAAGCAAACAAGACAAGTCATTCAAGGAGAGAGCCAACGAGGTGAAGGAAGGTCTGGAGAAAGCTGCTCCTGGCATCATTGTCACTCTCAATCATGATAAGGTAACTCTAATCTTTTTTAACTCTCCACATGTATATTTCCCGTCGTAAATGCTTGAGGTTGAGATTTTTTTCACATTGTTATGTATGATTCAACAGCCAAGGCGTGGATGCTTTGTGATTCGAGAGGATGGCGGCGAAACATTCATTAGTCTTTTGGTAAAGCCTTTTAAATCTTCTCATTGTGTCAGTTAGTCGTTGTTCCGTGACAAATCAATTCATTTTTCTCGTCTTGTCTGTTCTTATGCTCGTAAACACGTTTCTATGATGATCTGTTTATAGATGAAATTCAGTTTTTCCGATCCTTATGCTTTTTTTTTAACAAAGATCCTTATGCTTCTTATGTAGGATATGAAGAAACCATTTACAAATATGACGGAACTTGATATGGAAGAGGTCGTTGCTAACATCCTAGAGAAGATTAAATGAGAGGGCTGTGTGTAGTTTCTGGATCCTAAAAATTTATGATATCTTTCGGATCATATTTTCTGGTTTTTCAAACCAGTTTTCGTTTGATGTTGGTCGGATGTTAAACTATGCTATTTTTGTTATATTTTATTTTTTATCGGATTATCTATTAGATTATCTACATGTTGGGTTTCTATTTTTGATAAATAAGAAAAATAATTCATGATTTGGTTAGACATTCGTGTAGCGTAGTTTAACATAATAAATCAGAAAATGAATTCATGATTTGGTTAGACATTCGTGTAATCGTATTTTCACCATTTACCTTAACCGAATAAATTTATCAACTTATCCAAAAGGAACCTATATATATGTTGAATGAAGATATATTTTCGGTTATTCAAAATTGTATTTGAAAAATAATTCTCTGATTAGCTGTAACATTCATATAAATCTTTAAAAAAAAAAATTAATCCCTATAGGATTATCACGCGGATCACCACCTCAGCCGTACATTTGTCAACCTATTATTATTTTTTACAAAAATTGTGAGTGGATTCTAATTCTCTGATTGGCTGTTACCTCTATTGCGCGGATCAAGATCTCAGCCGTATATTTGTCTAAAGCAACGTACCGGATCTTTTGGATTCTGTCCTCTACCTCCCTTCCTTCTATTCTCCACACCGTCGTATTCTTTCCTTCCATCCCAGACCCTAAACCTAAACCCTAGACCCCAAACCATTTTTCAATAACTTATGTACATTTATTTGGAGAAATTTTTTCAATAACTCATGTACATTTAAAGAACATCAAACACTGAGTATTTTATTCTGATAATTCTCATTCAACGAAAAGTTTGATCTCGTTGTTTAAATACTGAAGTTCTATTGAACGAACACATGTAAAAAACAAAAAAAAACAAAAAACAATGAATATTATTTTCAAATACAACACCAGATCTTTAATTACTATACACACTAAAGGTTAACTACATACATACAACGAGGTGGTTGAATGAGGTGTTGAAGGGAGTGTTGAAAAAAGTAATTTGATGATGTGATTAAACTGTGTTGAAAAGATTCAAACAGTCTAAATCACCAACTATGTACGCTGGTTTTAAAATTCAACGCCCTATCTTACTAATTAGCACTTAATTATTTCTGCATCAAAATTAAACAAACCTAGTATCTATATATAGATAAATTAAAATGATAAACTGTCATATAAATCTTAAAAATATATAATTAATTCCTAATTATATTATCGGTTTTAAATAACCAAGCCACCTCATCTTAATAAATTAAGGGCTAATTCCTACAAGATTATCGCCTTTCAATATATTATGACACTCTTGGCGATCTATTATCTCTCTGATGATTTTGGTTGTGACCTTTATCACGCGGATCAACATCGTCGTGTTCTTTCCTTCCATCCCAGACCCTAAACCTAAACCCTAGACCCCAAACCATTTTTCAATAACTTATGTACATTTATTTGAAGAATTTTTTTCAATAACTCATGTACATTTATTTAAAGAACATCAAACACTGAGTATTTTATTCTGATTATTCTCATTCGACGAAAAGTTTGATCTCGTTTTAAAATACTGAAGTTCTATTGAACGAACATTTGTAAAAAACAAAAAAACAAAAAACAATGAATATTATTTTCAAATACAATACCATGTCTTTGATTAATATACACACTAAAGGTTAACTACATACATGCAACGAGGTGGTTGAATGAGGTGTTGAATAGAATTCAACCAGTTGAATCACTACAATGGGAGTGTTGAAAAAAATAATTTGATGATGTGATTAAACTGCGTTGAAAAGATTCAAACAGTCTAAATTACCAACTATGTACGATGGTTTTAAGATTCAACACCCTCTTCATTTTTTAACATTCGTCTTCATACCCACTACCCACTGCCATGGTTTTGTTGAATAAAATTCAACGCCCTATCTTACTGATTAGCACTTAATTATTTCTGCATCAATTAAACAAACCCATTAAACAACCCTAGTCTCTATATATAGTTAAATTAAAATGATAAATTGTCATATAAATCTTAAAAATATATAATTAGGAATTTATCGGTTTTAAATAACCAAGCCACCTCATCTTATTAAATTAAGGGTTAATTCCTACAAGATTATCGTCTTTCAATATATTATGACACTCTTGGCGATCTATTATCTCTCTCATGATTTTGGTTGTGACCTTTATCACGCGGATCACCATCTCATCCGTACATTTGTCAACCTATTATTATTTTATACAAAAATTGTGAGTGGATTCTAATTCTCTGATTGGCTGTTACCTCTATTGCGCGGATCAAGATCTCAGCCGTATATTTGTCAAAAGCAACGGACCGGATCTTTTGGTTTCTGTCCTCTACTTCCCTTCCTTCTATTATCCACACCGTCGTATACTTTCCTTCCATCCCAGACCCTAAACCTAAACCCTAGACCCCAAACCATTTTTCAATAAAGTTCGTAACCATTTTTCAATAAAGTTCGTGTTTCCTTTTAATTGCTATGTTAAAAAATGCTTCCGTTTAATTGTTGCTATCTTGTTTATGTGCTATATCGTTAGCTTGCTGTATGTTCATTAAAAAATTAACTAATAATTACTTGGTTAATTTGTGCAGGTTAAATTAAAGATGGGACTTGACTATAGCTACACCCAGCCTTCGGAGTCAGAGGATTACTACGGTGGGAACTCAGTCGACAGTGTCTACATGGAAACGGAAGATCTTATTCGCCGGGACCAAGCTGAGATAAGATACAATGCTCGTGCGCGTGTGGAGTACCCTCCGCAACCCGAGGTTGAGTTTGGATTCCCGCAGATTTGCTACTGTGGAGCTCAGCCTCTTCTAGCAACTTCCTCTAGTAGGAATGATCCAGGGAGAAGATATTACACCTGTGCGCATGTTGATGATGGCGAGAGACATGTTTGGAAGTGGTGGGATGTGGCCGTAATGGAAGAGATGAGAGCTAGGGATAGACACGTTCTTCAGCTGGCTGAAAAGGTAGATTCCTTAACCCTTTTACCGGACTATGAGACTGAGCAGAAGATAGCTAGGCTAGAGAAGATTGTAAGGGTTTAGCAATGGCTTTGAATACTTTGTTGGTCTCACGGGCATCGTATTAGTTGTAATAGCTTTTGTGTGCATGTTTAAATGAACCGTTTCTAGTGTTATGTGTAATGTTGTAATGTGTAATGTTGTAATGTACTCATTGTATTGAACTCTTGTAATGAATCATATCTATAATATTTATTAACAACCAAGCTTCTTCTATTTTACGATTTTCATCGTGAAATATTAAAAACAGGGTTATCATCGTCCTTAGCTTGCCAGTTACTTTCATCTGAAGCCGTGCCTTGCCGGTACCGTTTCCTATCATTGCCATTAGCTTGCCTTCAAAACGCTCAATGTTAAGGGTTTTCACTGCTATTGAAATGATTTCTGGGTTATGTTGTTTACATTTGCCATCGACAAAATCAGTTGACCTGGGCCCATAAAGGGGACTGAGCCCATTAACGAAAATTATTATTGCCCTCAGCTTGCCAGTTACCTTAGGTATACTTTAGAAACTCTATCTGGCTATTTGGTCCTAGCTTGCCAGTTGATGTTTTACTTTACTCATATTTTTATTACGAATACCGACTTCTCTTGGTGATAATTATTGGTACATGCCCAAAAAAACAACGACAAACGATTCTTCTTAATTGACAACACAATTACCACAGCCTTTTCATATAAGTACAATCACATCATCTACAAGTACCCAAGTTTTACTCGTGAATATGTTGATCGGATGCATCACATCATGACTAGTTGGGCACTTCCTGGTTACGTGGAACCTGAGATGTTTAGGTCTCTATGTGAAAGAATATCTCTTAACGTGTCACGTGATTGCTTGTGCTCCACAATGATAGAACCAGTGTCTGAAGTCTCCATAGATGAATCAAGACAAAGGTGGAGATGCGATCGTTGTTTCTGGCAACGTGCAGCTTGGGACTTCGGCAGTAACATTCATTTGACCGCTCGTCACTGGCCCATTGGAGATTCGTTGTGTGTGTATGCAATGTAATGTTTATCTACTTTGACTAAGTTTATGTAAAATACACTTCTGACTATGGAATGTGTGAAATAAGTATTGTGATTAACTAATACTCAATAACATATGAATCACTTACTTAAAATGCAGTACAACAAAAAGTTTGGGAAAAATAGGCACCAACTACAGTGTTCATTGATTGAGTTCCTTCATTTTTGCTTCTTAAACCCAGACCTTGTCCTGCTCAGGTTTTCATCCTCAGGTGAGTCTTCGCCTACTTCCTCCACATAGTTCACGTCTTCCTCCAATGCAGCGACTTTCCTCCCCACATAGTTCAGGTCTTCCTTCCTCCCCTTCACGTCTTCCTCCAATGCAGCGACTTTCCTCCTCAACCTGTTTAACGCCCACATCTGCTTCACGTCCTTCTCTTCTAATGCAGCGAATCTCCTGTCTAACAAACCCAATTGCTTTGTCCAGTCTCCCGGTTGGTTCTTCCAATTCAGCAAATGAGAAGAAGGATACACATCAGACTTGCTTAAGTCAAATTACTCACTAAAGATCAATAACATGGGACCAATCAGTCAGTCATCCTAAGTATACAAATTTATTTAATATTACTCACTACACATCAGACTAGCTATATCAAATTACTCACTACACATCAGACTAGCTTAAGTCATATTACTCACTAAACATCAATCATAACACGGGACCAATCAGTCATCCTAACTATACCAATTTATTTCACAAACAAAGAGAGTGTCATAGAATTACAAACCCTTGTATCTCCACAGTCGCTTAAAGTTTGGCTGCAACTTTTCTCATCCTTATCTCCCTCTTCTTCATTTGGCTGAACATCATCAACACCCGGAGTCTCGTGACTCGACCTCTCCTCAGATCCTATCTCCCCGCCTCCTTGGTCAGGATTCTCCTCATACTTCAATCCTTTTTGTTCCATTTTGTCAAACGATTTCACGTCTCGGTCTTCTTCTTCACGGCTCTGGTTTAGGTTTTCTGTCGCAGCGACCAAGTTCGACCCATTAAAATTAGGGTTTCCATTGAGGTTTTAAACGATTTATTGTTTTCTTTTGCTTTTTTTTTTTACAAAACTTTCGTTTGATGAAATACACTTTAGGCCCATTTCAGTATTTCGGCCCATTCAAGGAATTCCACATTTTTTGGATTTTGTTTGGTTGTTTACCTTTGCCACTCAAATAATCAACGAAGGACTGAAGACATAATCTCTCTAGCACACGATGACAACACATTAAATCTTCTTTTGATGTCTTTAATAACCCTTGAATGTTTATATGTGCATATTCAGACCTAACCTAATATACACACAACAATAGAACACCAAGATACACAAATTGAGACAGCATCACGAACATAAAAGAATTTGACACGACTTACAAAAGGTTTAAAGAACAACAAACGGCAAAAAGTGTATTTGTTAGCTGTTAGGGAAGGCTGATTAATCTTAAGAGCAAATTCCTCGTCATCAAATGAAAGTTTTGTATCACCCCGCCATTAGCTTGCCATATCATCTCATCATATACTTGCCATTAAATTGCCAATTCGTATACTTGCCCTTAGCTTGCCAATTCGTATATTTGCCATTATCTTACCAATTCGTATACTTGCCATTAGCTTACCAATTCGTATACTTGCCATGCGCTTACCAAGGGTAGCGCTGGTATTTTGAAATAATGGGTACTGACTCCAAAATTTCCTTTTAAGGGGTACCGACTCCACAATATCTCTCCAAAGTGTGGCATACCAGCGAATTTTCTCTTTTATTAATTCCAAACTTGTCTTTCTTTAACTTACTTAGGTTATATATGTATACCACATGATCAGATCTGTCTATAAATTAATATGTATGATACATCAACAGAGAGGACTTCAAAAACTACGCGGAGCTTCTATTCCAAAGATTTGGAGACAGGGTCAAGTTTTGGATCACTCTAAACCAGCCTTACTCTCTCGCATCCAAAGGTTATGGAGATGGATCATATCCACCGGGAAGATGCACTGGCTGTGAATTTGGTGGAGATTCTGGAACCGAACCTTATATAGTCGCGCATCACCAACTTCTAGCTCACGCAGAAGCTGTATCTTTATACAGAAAAAGATACCAGGTTCATATAAAATAAATTTATTATGAATCTGTTTTTTTTTAATCCTCGATTAGTTCTGATTTGTTTTTATGTGCTAAATTCATATTTTATAATCTAAAAACTTTTATGCAGAAATCTCAAGGCGGTAAGATAGGAACGACCTTAATCGGGAGATGGTTTACCCCGTTAAACGAAACAAGCGAACTCGACCAGGCTGCTGCTAAACGAGCATTCAAATTCTTCGTCGGATGGTACGTATATATATTCTCAATTAATTGACTAGCTCTCAAGACGTTAACATATGTAGCAAGTTAAAGCCTCTGTCACAATCTTATAGAATTTTTAAAGCATTGCAACACTAAGTTACAAATACATTATTGCATACATGAAGGTTCTTGGATCCATTGGTGTACGGGGAATATCCAATGATAATGAGAGAACTCGTCGGAGACAGATTGCCAAAATTTACACCTCAAGAATCAGATTTAGTTAAAGGATCCCTTGATTTTCTAGGGCTGAACTATTATGTTACACAATATGCGGCCCACGCACCTCCTCCTCTTCCGACAAAGCCTAACGCCTTAACCGATCCACGAGTTACTCTTGGATGTATGTGAAACATTTTTTCGTATTTCATTTTGCACATATGTTTCAGCTAATAAATTAACTCATTAGTTATTCTCTAATTCTTATTCAGATTATCGCAATGGAGTACCTATCGGTGTTGAGGCTAGTATCGTTTCTAATTCGGAGTATCTTGTTTGTATATATATATATATGTATCTATTTTAAGAGATTTCCACATTAATATAGTAACTAAAGAGTGTCTTCTTTTTTCATTTTTCTTCTCCAGTCTCCAAGCTTTGTCTACTATCCTCCAGGGTTCCGTCAGATTCTAAATCATATCAAAGACAACTACCAAAACCCACTTACCTATATCACTGAAAACGGTATCTATGTACATACATACCAGTATAAATATGCTAAACCATGAAAATCCTATGTGTTTTTATTATATAATCTTTGTGTTAAAATTTCAGGAGTTGCTGATTATGGAAACTTAACGGTAGCAAATGCTCTTGCTGATAACGGAAGAATTCAAAATCATTGCAGCCATCTTTCGTGTCTCAAATGCCCCATCGAGTGAGTTACAGTAATTCCTACTTTATTTGATATATGCTATATATTTTGATACGTTAACCTTATTTTAAATATATTACAGGGATGGTTGCAACGTAGCAGGTTATTTTGCTTGGTCATTGATGGACAATTATGAATTCGGAAATGGTTACACTCTCCGGTTTGGTATGAATAGGGTCAATTTCACTAATCCTGCTGATCGAAGACAAAAAGATTCTGGGAAATGGTATTCTAGGTTTGTCACAAAGTAAGGGGAAGCGATAGACATAAATCAACCCCATGTATACAACCTTGAAGCCATTACGTATTGGACAATAAAAACTGTTATCTTACACTAATAAAAGCTTATGTGCTGTGTGATGTCAATAATATTGTAATAATCGGCCCTTAATTAGGGGCCAAGTCATATATAAATAAAAACATTTACCTGATGTGCTTTGTACTTTGTTCTATTTACTTTTCTCAAGCATAACATCTCATAATCTACGGCATCCTCTTATTTGATCAAGAATTCCAAGGGAGGTAACTATCTTCTGAAGATCATTATGTGTCTTTCCAGCCATGTATCCGAGACTCTTGCTCAATGCATTTAAGGACATGCACAATTCCGAAAATCGACTCACTCGTTCCATTAGTGAAGATGATCATATGTCATCTGTGAATCGTAGGTTATTGAAATGGATCACCATACACCTCGGGTAGTCAGATTTTCCTCACAGTATCTGCTTTATTCAGTAGCTGCTTTATTCATTCGCTGCAGCATGAAGTTGTAGCCATACAAAAAAAGAATGAGGATAGCGAACAATCCTACCTTAGTCCTCGAGAACTTGTGGAAAACCCTCCAATTCAAACTGATGCACATATATATTACGTGTGGTTTTTTTTTTAATAACACCACTATATTCAATATATCATCTTATTAGTTTATTATAACATTTGTTGTCTTAACAATTTGTATAGCGCATTAGAATAAATATTAACTTAAAATTATCTAAAATTTAATCAAAGTACATTAAATTTTATTTCAATCATATTTTGCATAAATTTGTATTACTAACTCATATGATCAGTTCACTAGTTTCATCAATTATGAATAATTTAAATGGGTTGGTAAAAAAAATCATTTAAATGGTTCCTATTTGTAAAAAAATGGTAGTTTATAGTTGAGTAAAATTCACCTGAAAATTATTTTATATTCAAAAGTATACCTTGATCGATGATTAAAACAGATCGTCTGAATTGTATTTTTAAAATGCTCAAAAATAATTTTACATATGAATTCACTATTTTTTATTGTTACTTACTTTTAAAACCAAAACATATAAACAAACTACATATTACCAGCACTAAATTCGTTTACATATTTATTTACTATAAAACCAGATCAATATCATGTTCGTGGATGTTATCAAAATAGCTAAACGTTACTAATTAATACTGTCCCTTAGAATAGGGTTTGAAGTTTTGTTTCGACAATTCATATTTTGCTTAGGAAACAAATACTCTGCTGCATTTATGAGTAATATAAATTACAATAACGTAAGCTGATGAGCCAGAACTTTATCAAGAAAATTTGTCAGTGGAATTGTACATAGATGGTAGCTTAGATAGAATTAATAAAAAAAAACACAATACCAAACTTTGTTAAGAAACATATATTCTGAAGCATATATGTACAGGTATATATCTTGTGGAGCTCTGTATGCGTATTAAACACATATATTATATGAAATCACATGCATGCCGTAGAACTACAATTGTCTATCTGTTTATTAGGGCAAAAAAAATATTTGATTAGAAAACAAGACATCGTGAGGTGGAGAACATGCATGGAAGATCAAATTGAATGCACGTATATACATTTACGTAACAAGTTTACTTGAACTCCATGCAAGTCCCATGCACTCAAACCCTTTCTATATAAACCCCTCCAAGTTCATAATCAAGTCATAATCAAATTAGCCATACAGAAACTACAAACTCTCTCAACCATGGCAGTTCCAAAAGCTCACTACTCTCTAGCCATTATTGTCATTCTCTTTGTCGTTTCTAATAGTCAAAATGTGTGCAATCCAGAATGCAAGGCTAAAGAACCCTTCAACTGCGACAACTCTCTTACCTTCAACCGAACTGGATTTCCAAAGAACTTCACTTTCGGTGCGGCTACTTCCGCGTACCAGGTATACATATCTTTCGCATTACCGTTTTTAGGCATTTGCTACTTTTTTAATAGATATAACTTCTGGTTTAGAAAAAAATATTAAAATCCAATACAATCGATTGTAATTTGTTCAACCAGATTGAAGGTGCTGCACATAGAGCCCTCAATGGATGGGACTACTACACTCATAGATATCCAGGTTATAAACCAATTAATTACCTTATCGATTAACATTCATTTTTGGACATGTGCATGGGAAAGTGTATAGAAAGAACTGGGCTTGCTCAAATTTTTCTGTTTGTTATGGTACAGAAAATGTTCCAGATCGCAGCTCTGGAGACCTTGCTTGTGATTCATATCATCTTTACAAGGTAAGAGGCTATCTGTGTATACATATACATACAAGACAGTACATCCAATTTTGAAATATGATTTAACTCCGGAACAATTCATATAATTTGAACAGGAGGATGTCAAATTACTGAAAAATTTGAAAGTCCAAGCTTATCGACTCTCCATAGCCTGGTCAAGGGTCTTACCAAGTAAATACAGAAACAAAAGCATACTTCCCATTTTCTTCATGACTCTATATAGTTGTCAAAACTAATAATTTTGCATTATATATATAAATATATATATATATGACTCATGAAATATGTGATTATAAATCTTATAGAGGGAAGACTGACTGGAGGAGTGGACGAGAACGGGATAACATACTACAACAATCTCATTAACGAGTTAAAAGCTAATGGTAAATTGCAAATATATATATATATATATATATATATATATATATATATATAAATACTACTCGTGAATCATACAATTTTAATCATTTGATTATATTTGTGGTATAAATTAAATGGACTTTTAACTAACTTGTGTACTTGATTACAACAGGCATAGAACCATATGTGACTATATTTCATTGGGATGTTCCCCAAACTCTAGAAGACGAGTACGGAGGCTTCTTAAGCCCACGTATAGTGTATGTGCAATAACTAGTTTTTATTAATTCCAAACTTGTCTTTCTTTAACTTACTTAGGTTATATATGTATACCACATGATCAGATCTGTCTATAAATTAATATGTATGATACATCAACAGAGAGGACTTCAAAAACTACGCGGAGCTTCTATTCCAAAGATTTGGAGACAGGGTCAAGTTTTGGATCACTCTAAACCAGCCTTACTCTCTCGCATCCAAAGGTTATGGAGATGGATCATATCCACCGGGAAGATGCACTGGCTGTGAATTTGGTGGAGATTCTGGAACCGAACCTTATATAGTCGCGCATCACCAACTTCTAGCTCACGCAGAAGCTGTATCTTTATACAGAAAAAGATACCAGGTTCATATAAAATAAATTTATTATGAATCTGTTTTTTTTAATCCTCGATTAGTTCTGATTTGTTTTTATGTGCTAAATTCATATTTTATAATCTAAAAACTTTTATGCAGAAATCTCAAGGCGGTAAGATAGGAACGACCTTAATCGGGAGATGGTTTACCCCGTTAAACGAAACAAGCGAACTCGACCAGGCTGCTGCTAAACGAGCATTCAAATTCTTCGTCGGATGGTACGTATATATATTCTCAATTAATTGACTAGCTCTCAAGACGTTAACATATGTAGCAAGTTAAAGCCTCTGTCACAATCTTATAGAATTTTTAAAGCATTGCAACACTAAGTTACAAATACATTATTGCATACATGAAGGTTCTTGGATCCATTGGTGTACGGGGAATATCCAATGATAATGAGAGAACTCGTCGGAGACAGATTGCCAAAATTTACACCTCAAGAATCAGATTTAGTTAAAGGATCCCTTGATTTTCTAGGGCTGAACTATTATGTTACACAATATGCGGCCCACGCACCTCCTCCTCTTCCGACAAAGCCTAACGCCTTAACCGATCCACGAGTTACTCTTGGATGTATGTGAAACATTTTTCGTATTTCATTTTGCACATATGTTTCAGCTAATAAATTAACTCATTAGTTATTCTCTAATTCTTATTCAGATTATCGCAATGGAGTACCTATCGGTGTTGAGGCTAGTATCGTTTCTAATTCGGAGTATCTTGTTTGTATATATATATATATGTATCTATTTTAAGAGATTTCCACATTAATATAGTAACTAAAGAGTGTCTTCTTTTTTCATTTTTCTTCTCCAGTCTCCAAGCTTTGTCTACTATCCTCCAGGGTTCCGTCAGATTCTAAATCATATCAAAGACAACTACCAAAACCCACTTACCTATATCACTGAAAACGGTATCTATGTACATACATACCAGTATAAATATGCTAAACCATGAAAATCCTATGTGTTTTTATTATATAATCTTTGTGTTAAAATTTCAGGAGTTGCTGATTATGGAAACTTAACGGTAGCAAATGCTCTTGCTGATAACGGAAGAATTCAAAATCATTGCAGCCATCTTTCGTGTCTCAAATGCGCCATCGAGTGAGTTACAGTAATTCCTACTTTATTTGATATATGCTATATATTTTGATACGTTAACCTTATTTTAAATATATTACAGGGATGGTTGCAACGTAGCAGGTTATTTTGCTTGGTCATTGATGGACAATTATGAATTCGGAAATGGTTACACTCTCCGGTTTGGTATGAATTGGGTCAATTTCACTAATCCTGCTGATCGAAGACAAAAAGATTCTGGGAAATGGTATTCTAGGTTTGTCACAAAGTAAGGGAAGCGATAGACATAAATCAACCCCATGTATACAACCTTGAAGCCATTACGTATTGGACAATAAAAAACTGTTATCTTACACTAATAAAAGCTTATGTGCTGTGTGATGTCAATAATATTGTAATAATCGGCCCTTAATTAGGGGCCAAGTCATATATAAATAAAAACATTTACCTGATGTGCTTTGTACTTTGTTCTATTTACTTTTCTCAAGCATAACATCTCATAATCTACGGCATCCTCTTATTTGATCAAGAATTCCAAGGGAGGTAACTATCTTCTGAAGATCATTATGTGTCTTTCCAGCCATGTATCCGAGACTCTTGCTCAATGCATTTAAGGACATGCACAATTCCGAAAATCGACTCACTCGTTCCATTAGTGAAGATGATCATATGTCATCTGTGAATCGTAGGTTATTGAAATGGATCACCATACACCTCGGGTAGTCAGATTTTCCTCACAGTATCTGCTTTATTCAGTAGCTGCTTTATTCATTCGCTGCAGCATGAAGTTGTAGCCATACAAAAAAAGAATGAGGATAGCGAACAATCCTACCTTAGTCCTCGAGAACTTGTGGAAAACCCTCCAATTCAAACTGATGCACATATATATTACGTGTGGTTTTTTTTTAATAACACCACTATATTCAATATATCATCTTATTAGTTTATTATAACATTTGTTGTCTTAACAATTTGTATAGCGCATTAGAATAAATATTAACTTAAAATTATCTAAAATTTAATCAAAGTACATTAAATTTTATTTCAATCATATTTTGCATAAATTTGTATTACTAACTCATATGATCAGTTCACTAGTTTCATCAATTATGAATAATTTAAATGGGTTGGTAAAAAAAATCATTTAAATGGTTTCTATTTGTAAAAAAATGGTAGTTTATAGCTGAGTAAAATTCACCTGAAAAATTATTTTATATTCAAAAGTATACCTTGATCGATGATTAAAACAGATCGTCTGAATTGTATTTTTAAAATGCTCAAAAATAATTTTACATATGAATTCACTATTTTTTATTGTTACTTACTTTTAAAACCAAAACATATAAACAAACTACATATTACCAGCACTAAATTCGTTTACATATTTATTTACTATAAAACCAGATCAATATCATGTTCGTGGATGTTATCAAAATAGCTAAACGTTACTAATTAATACTGTCCCTTAGAATAGGGTTTGAAGTTTTGTTTCGACAATTCATATTTTGCTTAGGAAACAAATACTCTGCTGCATTTATGAGTATATAAATTACAATAACGTAAGCTGATGAGCCAGAACTTTATCAAGAAAATTTGTCAGTGGAATTGTACATAGATGGTAGCTTAGATAGAATTAATAAAAAAAAACACAATACCAAACTTTGTTAAGAAACATATATTCTGAAGCATATATGTACAGGTATATATCTTGTGGAGCTCTGTATGCGTATTAAACACATATATTATATGAAATCACATGCATGCCGTAGAACTACAATTGTCTATCTGTTATTAGGGCAAAAAAATATTTGATTAGAAAACAAGACATCGTGAGGTGGAGAACATGCATGGAAGATCAAATTGAATGCACGTATATACATTTACGTAACAAGTTTACTTGAACTCCATGCAAGTCCCATGCACTCAACCCTTTCTATATAAACCCCTCCAAGTTCATAATCAAGTCATAATCAAATTAGCCATACAGAAACTACAAACTCTCTCAACCATGGCAGTTCCAAAAGCTCACTACTCTCTAGCCATTATTGTCATTCTCTTTGTCGTTTCTAATAGTCAAAATGTGTGCAATCCAGAATGCAAGGCTAAAGAACCCTTCAACTGCGACAACTCTCTTACCTTCAACCGAACTGGATTTCCAAAGAACTTCACTTTCGGTGCGGCTACTTCCGCGTACCAGGTATACATATCTTTCGCATTACCGTTTTTAGGCATTTGCTACTTTTTTTAATAGATATAACTTCTGGTTTAGAAAAAAATATTAAAATCCAATACAATCGATTGTAATTTGTTCAACCAGATTGAAGGTGCTGCACATAGAGCCCTCAATGGATGGGACTACTACACTCATAGATATCCAGGTTATAAACCAATTAATTACCTTATCGATTAACATTCATTTTTGGACATGTGCATGGGAAAGTGTATAGAAAGAACTGGGCTTGCTCAAATTTTTCTGTTTGTTATGGTACAGAAAATGTTCCAGATCGCAGCTCTGGAGACCTTGCTTGTGATTCATATCATTTTACAAGGTAAGAGGCTATCTGTGTATACATATACATACAAGACAGTACATCCAATTTGAAATATGATTTAACTCCGGAACAATTCATATAATTTGAACAGGAGGATGAATTACTGAAAAATTTGAAAGTCCAAGCTTATCGACTCTCCATAGCCTGGTCAAGGGTCTTACCAAGTAAATACAGAAAACAAAAGCATACTTCCCATTTTCTTCATGACTCTATATAGTTGTCAAAACTAATAATTTTGCATTATATATATAAATATATATATATATGACTCATGAAATATGTGATTATAAATCTTATAGAGGGAAGACTGACTGGAGGAGTGGGACGAGAACGGGATAACATACTACAACAATCTCATTAACGAGTTAAAGCTAATGGTAAATTGCAAATATATATAATATATATATATATATATATATATAATATATAAATACTACTCGTGAATCATACAATTTTAATCATTTGATTATATTTGTGGTATAAATTAAATGGACTTTTAACTAACTTGTGTACTTGATTACAACAGGCATAGAACCATATGTGACTATATTTCATTGGATGTTCCCCAAACTCTAGAAGACGAGTACGGAGGCTTCTTAAGCCCACGTATAGTGTATGTGCAATAACTAGTTTTTATTAATCCAAACTTGTCTTTCTTTAACTTACTTAGGTTATATATGTATACCACATGATCAGATCTGTCTATAAATTAATATGTATGATACATCAACAGAGAGGACTTCAAAAACTACGCGGAGCTTCTATTCAAAGATTTGGAGACAGGGTCAAGTTTTGGATCACTCTAAACCAGCCTTACTCTCTCGCATCCAAAGGTTATGGAGATGGATCATATCCACCGGGAAGATGCACTGGCTGTGAATTTGGTGGAGATTCTGGAACGAACCTTATATAGTCGCGCATCACCAACTTCTAGCTCACGCAGAAGCTGTATCTTTATACAGAAAAAGATACCAGGTTCATATAAAATAAATTTATTATGAATCTGTTTTTAATCCTCGATTAGTTCTGATTTGTTTATGTGCTAAAATTCATATTTTATAATCTAAAAACTTTTATGCAGAAATCTCAAGGCGGTAAGATAGGAACGACCTTAATCGGGAGATGGTTTACCCCGTTAAACGAAACAAGCGAACTCGACCAGGCTGCTGCTAAACGAGCATTCAA